>JANAVB010018797.1:3702950-3730450 GCA_029216955.1 Iris pallida
GGGGGCTAGGGCTGCCCCCCCCCCCCCCCCCACCACTGCACAGGATCAGCAGCTGCAGAATAGCAGCAGCAGTAGCTGCAAAATAGCAGCAGCAGCAGTTGCCCCCCCCATTTGACCCCCAATTAACCCCCCATAAACCTAGTTATATACGTATATATATACATATTTATACTCCTATATATAACCATATATACTCCTATATATACCCACTAAATTAGCCTCTAAACTAGTCCTATGTGAGTGTGTAAAAAGTGAGTTTTTTGAGAGTGAGTGAGTGGTTGTGTGAGGGCAAGTGAAGGAGAATTTGAGATACGAGTGTCGGAACGCGTCCAAACTTGAATAGGACTTAGCTAATATAAAATAGAGTTTGTGGGTAGGCTCCTAAGTTAAAATCGGAATTTCGTTTGGGATTAGGAGAAGGGTATCTCACGATACCATTGAGTATCTTACGATACTCAAGATAATGGGTATTTGAATAACATGGACCGTAAGTGGACTGCATGTCCACTTTACCTAGGGAACTTGGTAGGTAATGATTGTATAGGCTAGTATCCTACTACCCTAGAAAGCCGGGAGTGAAACTCCCAAGGGAAAGCCACTTGACTTTAATGTTAGAGTGATAAAGGGTAAATATATATAAAGGGTAATCGGGTAATTTCAAGATACGGGTAGTCGGTTTGACTTGAAACTTAGACGTCTTGATAGGTACACCCTACAAATGTCATTTTTGAACCAATTTTGGCTCGGTTGACCCAGAGTTGACTTTTTACCCAAAAGTCAACAATGAGTCAACCCTTGTCTAAAATGGACCAAATCTAAACTAGAGTTGACCAGTTGACTAAAAGTCAAATGTTGGTCAACACTTGACTAGTTTGACCTAGGGTTGACCAAAGTTGACCAGGGTTGACCAGTTGACTAAAAGTCAACTATAAGTCGACTCTTGATCCCGTTTGACTTGCTTTGACTTGCTATGACTAGGATGACCTAGAGTTGACTTATTTTGACTTAGATTGACTTGACATGACTTAGTTTGACCTAGATTGACTTGACAGGACTTGGTGTGACCTAGTGAGACCTAGTTTGACCTAGATTTGATATCATGCATTAGAAATCATTCATAACTTTGTTAAACCTAAATTAACATGCAAAATCTTACCTTTAGGTCTCTGATTACCACTCTGAGCATTGATATACCCTACAGCTCAGGACAACAGGCGAGTACATTCACTGATAGTTTTCATTGTCTTGATATCTGCTATATCCGATTTAGTTGTAGTGTCTTACTCGATTTTCAGTCATGATAGTTCACGGACTAGTATACGTTGGATCATGACATGAGATGTTGTTCCTAGATTTTCTGGGTATATTGGTACATTTTCTGTCTTGTTCCCTGTACTTATATAGACACCGATTTCTAAGGGAACTTGCTACCCTCTTATGGAATCACGTGCCATGACGTGTCATGTCCAGATCTATTGTACTATTCGGGGATGGGAAATTATTAGGGGCTATGTGATCAAAGCCACCCTGTCACTATATTCTTGTGCTCGTGCCACTCTTCCCTCAAGTAGGGTGTAGCGAGATCCTATTTTCCTTGTGCTTGCTATCCAGGTTGGCCGGCATGACCCTTCCCAGATTTTCTTGTGATTGTCGGGCCAAGTGGATAGTCTGTCCTGTAACATTTTCCAAGCCGATCACATAATGCTCTAATAATTCAAGGCACATTTTATATTTACTTTATCTTATCTTATATCATGCTCTGTTCTACGTTCAGTACTTTTTCACCATGCTATGATATTTAGTTACTCACATGTTCTACATGCCTTTATGTTGTACCTTGATTGGAGACTAAGTGCTGCTCGGGAGAAGGGTTACAACTCCGGTCCTTGTTTGGTTTAAGGGTTGTAACTCAGCTTCCGAACGGTTCCCAAGTCTTCCTATATCTTTGTCTTGTATTTTATTATACTGTCTCTTATAGAATTTGTCAATTCACATGGAACTGCTGTTAGTGCTTGTACTTGCTCATTTTTCTGACAGGATACCGTTGATATATTACAGATGATTCTGAGACAGACTGCTGGACCTATTATGGGCTCGAGTTAGATGGAGTAGTCCAGGACCGTGGCCTGATAGTAGAGCCACTAGACTTTGTACTCCCAGAGTAGTGTAGCTTAGTTGAGTTTGCCTGGACTACGATCCAGCTAGTACTATCAGACTGTAGTTTTCTATATTATATTTTTGTGACCCTGTGATGTTGTGTATATATCTGGGCTTGTGTTGGACACTGAACTTATTTCTATTTCATCTATCATATATTTCTCTTCTGTGCTATCTACCTTAGTTTTATCTTGTGATTGAGACTGTATTGCTATGTGACCTCCATTCGGAGTGTATATACGGTACATGTACCTTTATATTGTTAGTCGTAGTATTTACAGACGTTATATACAGTGTTCTACCGCCGATACTGCGGTGTAGGCTGGACGTACCCACATGCTCGTGCCCCTGATAAGGGTGCAGGCCGTAACATATTTTTGTGGTAGCCCATGTAGGTCTGTGTCGCAATTAGTACGATCTCGTAATGGTGCTCGACTTAGAGTACTAATTACGAGCCTGCAATTAGGACGTAGGGCCTAGGATATGATAGGAGTTTCTCAATCACACCTAGGAAAATTTTTGATCTTTTGATTATCATGATGACTCTTCTTGTATTAAATTAACTGTCCTTCTTTGATAATATCTTCTCATGTGTCATATTGATCTCTTTGTTTCAATTCGTCTCCAGGATAACAAAGACGCACCCGCAGGCCACTGGATCGAGTAGCTTGCACGAGAGATCTGACCAGGCTGAGGAGGAGGTTCAGGAGACTGCCCCCAGTGTTTCCACTATCCCGGAGGCCGTGGCAGTTGCGCAGGGAGGTCTACCACCTCCACCCCAGAGGGTTTCGGTCGTCGTTTCAGAGATGCTACCGCCACCACCTCCGATACCGACAGATACTGTCACGACTCGCACCCGCTTTTCCGGATACGAGACGTGTCCAAAGCCAGCCTACGCCGCAGAGTCGGCGGTAGAACGCTGTCAAGCCCGCAAAAAATAAATGCTCAAAATAAACATTATTGCTCATTCACATTTCTAAACTTATTACAACATTTACAATTAAAGGAAATACAAGATTTTACAATTAATGAAATTGATACAATTATTTTCTATCTCTAGGTCGGCCTCAGCATACCCATGTCTTCCCAGTGCTAATAGTGATCGCGGCTAAACCTGAAAAATGATGGTTTCCAGTCAGGAATGGAACAAGTACACAAACCGACGACAATACGAAAACATAATAGAATTAACAAGACATGAAAATAGCATATGGAATGTGAAAGCTAGTAAGAAAACTGATAACATAGCACGATAGAGAAGTAAACAAGGAAAAGCTAATAAAAGACATCTATCTAGGTGGTATGAAGTATCCGTTTCAACATGTGAACGACTAGGGGGTAAATCCGGTACACTGCACGTGTCGTGTGCAGCGACTATTATTCAAGAATAGACTCATGGGATAGTTCTGGGTAGTTCACATGTGTACTAAGATAACCCCCCTCCCGACTACTTCGTGTGACGAGCGTGTCAACAAGCAGCAAGATATATGTATAGATATGAAATGAAAATACTACTATGAATCGGAAAGCAATCAGAAAGTGCACTTGCCTGAGGTCCTTAGCTGGAGAAACCAATAATACTATACCACTCGATGAGCCACAATCAGTCAACACGTGCAGAAGTCATCAGATGCTGAAATAAACAGTACCAACGTTCTCAGAATAGTCAAATTAGCTAGAATTGCCTGTCCTTAAGTCCAATTCTGGACACGGGGGTAAAACGGTAATTTCGAGCAAAAATGATGTCCACCGTTGGACCCGCTTTACACCGAAAAGCGTGCCAGAGTCAACGGTCTCTAAATTTATCAAACTACATGTCTATGGATCTAGTTTTCCGATACGAATCCAACCGTATGTCCAGAGTTGGATTCCGGCGGGCCGTGCACAAAATCGCCCGTTGAGTGGAACCGCAGGGCTAGCAAAATGGTAATTTTATCAACGGTCTCAGAATCGGACCAAACTTGGCGTACAGGACCAAAAAAATGATACGGTCCTGTTGGCGCAAGTTTCATCTCGATCTGATGAACGTGCACAAAGTAATTGAGAAATTTGTAACGTGCACGATACGGTAAATTTCGACGGATACGCATCAAATTCGTCGCACACGCGACCAATTTGAATTCCGTCAAAGCCCACACGACCACGAAGACGTTACGCACCTTTCGATGCTTACGGTGTGCGACCACGTCGCCCGGAATGGTGGGACACACGTCGTGTGGAATAATTTTCCTATTTTTAAAACAGATTTTTCGTCAACTTTAACTTAATTTTAAACAGCAATTATCCAACAAGAATTAAATCTAAAAATAGCGTTTCCATCTTGGTTAGGTTGTCTAGAAGTCTGTTCAAGCGGTTTTCCAAAACTCACGATGTTCTGGTCGCAAATCGACCGCAAAACTTGGGTTTCAGGACAATTTCTAATATCCGAAAATCGAGGTTTTTCTCGATTTTGGAACTCGTTTATCGTCGTGTACATCGCAAATCAAAGTGAACTAATTGAAGGGAGATGAAGACGTATAGATTGGATTCAAACCTACAAAATCGGTTCGACAAATCGTCGATTAGTTGTGGAGGAAACCCTGCGCGAAGTGGCTCCGCGGGCTGCTGTTGTTGTTCTCAGTTTCGCGCGCGTGTGCGTGCGCTGCCTCCGCACGGTCTGGCCGGCCGACGCCGGCCCGCGGTGGCGCGCGCGTACGCACGGGGGAGACGCCCAGGTGACTGTGAGGGGGCGCGCCGTCCTGGTTAGCCGAGGGCTAGGTTTTCGGGAAAAATCCCTCCCCTCACGCTCGACTTATGTAATAGTCTGCTGCGTAATATAGAGCTGAGCGGCTCTGGCTCTCGGGCTGGTCGACCCATTAGCTCGGGTGGGTTGGGCCTGTGATGCTTTGGCCGAGCTTGGTTTTTTTGTGAATCTTTGTTTTTTCTTTGTCTTTAACTATTTATTTCATATATACATATATGTATATCTACATATATATATATATATGAATATCTATATATTTATACGTATATATATACGTACACATATACATATATATATATTATATATTATATAATATATATACGTACACATATACATATATATATTATATATATTATATAAAAAAAACATATATATATTATATATACCCGCTTATATACGTACATTTATACTTATATAAACATACGCATATAGCTAATATATATTTAATATATATATATATATTTTTATATATTTAATATATATTTAATATATATTTATATATTCATACACACACATATATTTATATATATAAATATATTTATATATATACACCGATACACATATATACTTGTATATTATATACATATTTATATATACATACACACATATACAATATCTATATATACGTAACATATACATTTATACACACACAATTATATATATACATAAATACAATAAATACAATAAAAAAAATACATAAATACAATAAAATAATATACACGACATTTTATATAAATAAAATAATATTATTTTATATATTCGTATAAAAGCCTATTTTTATGTACTATGATTATATTCTTATATATATACACTTGTACATATAATCTAGATAAGTCCCACAATCCAACAAATTTATTAAGGAGAATAGTTGCTATAATATTAATTAAAATCCCAATAATATTAGTAATAATAATAATAACAAAATTTAATAAACCAAAAATGGTGTATATGCCATTTTGCACCGTCAAATAAACCCAGAAAATGTACAAGGCCTATCTTATACAAATATTATTGAATATCAATTATTAATAACATTTATAATATTTAATTAAAAATACTTAGAAAATATTCATTAAATCATTAAGACGGAATATGACACCATCGTACCCAAAATACATCAACACGAATGTCATGGGACGTCTCGCATGACTACATGGGCTTGGGCTCAGTTTGGGTTCAGTTTGACTGGTTTGGTACAACCGGGTCTCCTAAACGTCAAATAACAATAATAATGAATACTTAAATTATTCATAATGGTCATGTCACAACTTGGCCTGGTTTTCTTAGTTAGGACATCACTATGGCTCGGCCTTCCCCTACCATGACTAAACACTAGTCAAAGCACGCCACTGAGCTATCCGTGCCATGATTCCTAGTCGTCTTGTACTCCAAAACTCCACTATGGCTAAAAATCATCTACCATAATAATTAACTAAATAATTATTTATAAAATCATAATTCGCCATTTAAATCAATTAAATAAATAAATAAATAATATTTTAAAAATTTCTGGAAGGGGAGCTACAGATACACACCACATGTTCCTTCTCCTTCAGCAGATGATGGAGACTCAGTGAGCCCAGGCGAGGCATCGCATCGCCAGACGGAGGCATCATACCGCCAGACTGAGATGCTGAGGCAGATCATGGAGAACTCGTATCAGCTTGTACTGGCAGCCGTGGAGAGAGTGGCACCGGGTACGGTACAGGGCCCTACCGACCAGCAGCAGTACCAGCAGCAGTCTAGGCCAGGGACAGTATTTGACTTTAGGAAGATGAGCTCCAGGGACTTCACGGGCACGGAGGGCATCCTTTATGCAGACGATTGGCTAGAGGACGTGCAACGGAGTATGGAGCTGGCAGAGCTTCCGAGAGGACTTTGGGTTTCAGCCGCAGCCAACCGATTCTTCGACATCGCGCTGACATGGTACCACACGGATCCTCGTGCGTCAGTGAGAGGGCTGTCATGGGAGAACTTTCGGAGGCTCTTCAAGGAGAAGTTCTTCTCGGACGTGGCTCTCACAGCATTGGAGGGCCAGTTTGTGGGTCTAGTACAGGGGAACTCGTCGGTGGACGAGTATACAGCAGAGTTCTTCCTCCCTAGCAGGTTCGCTCCCGATCTGATCCAGGATGAGGGGCAGAACGCTCGTAAGTTTCGTAGGGGACTTATTCATGCACTGCGCACCTGCACCTCGGGTCGCCGTGACACGACGTTCGATCAGATATTAATGGACGCGCAGATTACAGAGGAGGACTTCGGCCTCAAGCCGAAGAGGAGCGGTGATACCATGGGGGCGAGTTCCAGTACGAAACCGGCCAAGCGCCCCCACTTTCAGCATCAGCAGAGGCCATTTTAGCAGCAGCCTCTGTTACAGATTCAGCAGGCACCAGCGCGTGCCCAGCAGCACTAGGGACAGGACCAGAGGCAGGCTACTCTGTGTAGCTTCTGCGAGAAGCCGGGGCACACTAGAAAGGCTTGTAGGAAGAGGTTGGGTGTCTGTCTATACTGTGGGGCGCCCGATCACCAGCTGAAGGATTGCCATTTTCGTGGAGTCCGAGGAGGCCAGGACAGAGTACAGCAGGCTAGAGGACCAACAGTTCAGCAGAGAGGTCCTCCACTTCAGACCCAGTAGCAGCACATTGTACAACACCAGAAGGGAGCACCTGTGGGCAGGGTGTTTGTCTTGACATCAGAGGAGGAGGTAGAGCCAGTGGGTAATGTTGTAGCAGGTCATGTTCTCCTTGATTCTTTTCCTGCTTTCGCCTTGTTTGATTTTGGTGCCACTCATAGTTTTGTGTCTGTTTCTTTTGCTCCGAAACACAACATTATTGCTGAGTATATGGGTAGGACTTGCAAGATATTGACCAGAGGAGGCATCATACTGGTTAATAATATTTGCAAGGGGCGGAGAGTCACCCTGGGAGACCGGGACTTGAGTGCGTGTCTGCTTGTAATGCCCCTTTCGAGGTACGATATGGTACTCGGTATGGATTGGTTGAGCATGCACCATGCTAGTATTGATTGTAGAGGAGGCAGAGTTCTTTTTAGGCCGTCGGAAGAGCCAGAGATCGAGTTTGCTCGAGGAGCAGCGGAGCCGGAGGCTGGATTCTGTGGAGCTTTATTGGCAGGGCAGGACTTGCCACATCCATTGATAGCTGAGCTCTCGGATGTCTTTCCCGAGGAGTTACCGGGGATGCCGCCAGACAGGGATATTGAGTTCTCTATAGACTTGGTACCGGGAGCCGAGCCCATTTCACAGCACGTCTATAGGGTCAACAACAACGAGTTGATAGAGCTAAAGAAGCAAGTCGATGAGCTGCAGGACAAGGGGTTTATCAGATCCAGTTCTTCGTCTTGGAGAGCGTCAGTCCTGTTTGTGCCGAAGAAGGACGGTATGGCCCGCATGTGTATCGATTACCGGGCGCTCAACAACCTCACTATCAAGAATAGATATCCTTTACCGAGGATCGACGATTTGTTCGATCAGCTGAGTGGGGCGAAGGTATTTTCGAAGATAGACTTGAGGTCCGGGTATCACCAGCTGAAGGTGAGGCGGAATGACATTTCGAAGACGGCATTTCGGACTCGGTACGGCCAGTACGAGTTTACAGTGATGCCATTCGGGTTGACCAATGCTCCAGCGGTGTTCATGAATTTGATGAATAAGGTATTCTATCAGTACCTTGACAAGTTCGTAGTAGTCTTCATAGATGATATTTTGATCTATTCGAAGACGCAGGAGGAGCATGAGGAGCATTTGAGAGTTGTGTTAGAGACTCTGAGGATGGAGCAACTCTACGGGAAGCTTTCGAAGTACGAGTTCTTCTTAGACCAGGTCGAGTTCTTAGGTCATGTTGTGACCGAGCATGGGATCTCAGTAGACCAGAAGAAGATTTCAGCAGTTGAGTCTTGGTCTACGTCTAGTTCAGTTGCCGAGGTTCGAAGCTTTCTGGGTTTGGCTGGCTATTATCGGAAGTTCATCCAAGACTTCTTGCGGATTGCAGAGCCGATGACTAGACTCACCAGGAAGGACGTGGAGTTCGTCTGGACTGATGAGTGTCAGGCTGCATTCGATGAGCTGAAGAAGAGGTTGACCTCAGCTCCGATCTTGACTTTGCCATCTGGGTCAGGTGGGTTCTTGATCTACAGCGATGCTTCAGAGAAGGGCTTGGGTTGTATTCTTCAGCAGCACGGGAAGGTGATTGCCTATGCATCCAGGTAGTTACGTCCTCATGAGAAGAACTATCCTACTCATGATCTGGAGTTGGCTGCGATTATTTTTGCTTTGAAGCTATGGAAGCATTACCTGTACTGAGAGCGAGTTGAGATCTTCATAGATCACAAGAGCTTGAAGTACGTGTTCACTCAGAAGGAGCTGAACATGTGGCAGAGGCGGTGGTTAGAGCTGATGAAGGACTTCGATATATCACTACAGTACCATCCGGAGAAGGCCAATGTAGTTACAGATGCCTTGAGCAGGTATCCAGTAGCTATGTTCTTGACGACAGATCGTCATCTTTTGGCCGACCTGGATAGTTTGGGTATCGAGGTCATCATTCCGGGCGTAGTGATCCAGATGTAGGGTTTACAGATTCAGTCTGAGCTGATGGATAGAGTCAGGTTAGCGCAGTATGATGATGTTTCCCTGAGGAGCATCAGGGTGCAGGTGTGGACGGGTTTGCTCGACGATTTCTCTTTAGCCGAAGATGGGTTGTTGCGGCACGATACTAAGCTGTGCGTTCTGTATAGAGAGCTTCGGGAGGAGGTTCTTCAGGAGGCGCATCGCTCTCAGTATTCTATGCATCCTGGAGCCAAAAAGATGTATAGGGACCTGAGAGAGCACGTGTGGTGGTATGGCATAAAGCGCGAGGTAGCTCAGTTTGTATCTCGTTGCCTTGTGTGTCAGCAGGTGAAGGCCGAGAGACAGAGACCAGGTGGATTGCTACAGCCGCTACCCATTCCCGAGTGGAAGTGGGAGCACATCACCATGGACTTTGTGTCTGGACTTCCACGATCGCCAGGAGGAAAACACGTGGTTTGGGTCATCGTTGATAGATTGACCAAATCGGCCCACTTTTTGCCTTTCAAAGTGGGTTTGTCTACATAAAGGCTGGCAGAGCTGTATGTTCGTCAGATCGTGAGATTGCACAGAGTTCCGATGAGCATAGTTTCAGACCGGGATAGTCGATTCACTTTACACTTCTTGAGAAGTTTGCAGACTAGCTTGGGCACCTCGCTCAAGTTTACTACCGCTTATCATCTTCAGACAGACGGGCAGTCGGAGAGGACTATCCAGACTTTGGAGGATATGCTTCGCACGTGTGTGCTTGATCTCGAGGGTTCTTGGGAGGACCATCTTCACCTGGTAGAGTTTGCTTACAACAATAGCTACCAGGCCAGTATAGAGATGTCGCCATTCGAGGCTCTATATGGACGGAGGTGCCTTACTCCTTTGTCTTGGGACGATGTCGACGAAAGGGCACTTCTTGGGCCGGAGATGGTTGTGGATGCGGCCGAGAAGGTCAGGTTGATTAGAGACAGACTTCGGGTGGCTCAGGATAGACAGCGACATTGGGCCGATAGTCACCGGAGACCGTTAGAGTTCGAGGTTAGTTTTAGTTCCGGTCGTGTTTGTTTGTGATTATTTGTTTAGTTATGTACTGAGTTTTGTCTTATGTTTAGGCTGGTGACATGGTATTTCTGAGGATATCCCCGACACGTGACACGATTTGCTTTTGCGGCGGTGGAAAGCTTATTTCGCACTACATCGGACCTTTCACCATCATAGAGAGGATCGGTGCAGTAGCCTACCGACTGGACTTACCGTCTAAGCTCGATGGAGTGCACAACGTGTTCCATGTATCTCAGCTGAGGCGGTACGTGGCAGATCCTAGCCATGTATTGGACCATTTAGCGATACAGGTGGGACCTACTCTCAGCTATCCAGAACAGCCAGTGAAGATTCTGGATCGCAGGGAGAAGGTGCTCCGGAACCAGGTCATACACTTGGTTCGGGTTGCATGGAGACATCACTCTCCAGGTGAGTCTACCTGGGAGAGGGAGGACGACATGCGGGAGCGTTTCCCTTATCTTTTCGAGCCCTGAGGTATAAGTCCATTTCTTTTATTTTTCTGTTTGTGATTTCCTGTGTTTGTTGTCTTCAATTTCGAGGACAATTTTTTTTTAAAGGTGGATAGACTTGTCCCCCTCACTTTTCAAAGACATGAGTAAAATAGTAATTTTCCATTTTTGAATATTTTAGGATTTTTTATTTCATGAATGTTAATATTTAATGATTATAGGAGTCGCGTTCAAATTTTATCTCATTCTGACTTATTTCGGGACTTCGGGGAATTTCGACTTAAGTTGTGCTTAACACATTAATTAGCCATGGCCCACCAAACTCATCATTTAGGTCTAGGAGTTTGGTCTAATCCCACATAAGTGATTAGGCCTAATTATGATTTTTATTTGGACTTTTCTAACCCCCAAACCCTAATAGGAAATTAAACCTTTATATGGAAATAAATGAGGGGCAAACTTGTAATTAGCCAAGGGCTCAAGCCCTCCTTTATAGGGCTGGCCACCTTCTTCCCCATTTCTTTCTTCCCACTTCAAATTTTCTTCCATCTCCTTCTTCTCCAAGTCTTCTTCCAAAAGAAAGAAGAGAAATCCCTAGGAATCATCTCTAAATAAAGCTTTCCTTCCAATTTTTCTTCCATCAATCTCTCCCTCTACCCCAAGTGGTGCTTCTACAAGCTTTTGGGAGCAAGAGAGGAAGAGTTGTGTCCTAAAAAATTCATTTTGTATCGGAGCCGTGTCGGAGGATTTTGAATTGGGATCTATCTTCCGATAGGTACAAACTATCCTCTACTTCCATTTCTTCATCATATAATTTAGTTTTGACCAAGTAGAATTGATCCCCGTGTTTGTGTCCCTATTTGTGTCAAGTTGGAGTCCATTTGGTGTGTCATAGGGAGAGTTTTGATTTGTGGTTGTGTCCTAGTACTTTTCTCCAATTTGGACACCCCAAGAATATAGGTTTTGCCTCTAAGTGGTTTGGGCACTTCTAATTTCATATTTGTGTTAGTGTTATGGGGTATTATTTATATATATATATATAGTTAGTGTGTGTGTGTGTGTGTGTGTGTGTGTGTGTGTGTGTGTTATGGGGTATTATTTATATATATATATAGTAGTTAGTGTGTGTGTGTGTGTGTGTGTGTTCATATATATATATATATATATTTTTTTTTGTGTGTTCATATATATATATATATATATATATATATATACATATATATATATATATTATATATATATATATATATATATATATATATATATATATATTTTTTATATATATATATATATATATATATATATATATATATATATATATATATATGTGTGTGTGTGTGTGTGTGTGTGTGTGTGTGTGTTTATATATAGAGAGAGAAGGGGGGGGGGGGAAGAATGAAAGTTTTTGAATATGTGAGTGTTTTTATATATATATAGAGAGAGTTATAAAGAAGAATAGAGGAGAATAGAGGGAGAAAAGAGGGTGAGAAGAGGAGGAAAGGAAGGGCAGGAACAGCAGCAACAAGGGGGCTAGGGGCTGCTGCCCCCCCACTGCACAACAGCAGTAGCTGCAGGAATAGCAGCAGCAGCAGTAGCTGCAAAAACAGCAGCAGCAGCAGTTAGAGCAGTAGTAGCCCCCCATTTGACCCCCAATTAACCCCCCATAAACCTATGTATATATACCTATATATACATATATATACTCCTACATATAACCATATGTACTCCTATATATACCCACTCAATTAGCCCCTAAACTAGTCCTATGTGAGTGTGTGAAAAGTGAGTTTGGTGAGAGTGAGTGAGTGGTTGTGTGAGGGCAATTGAAGGGGGATTTTGAGATACGAGTGTCGGAACGCGTCCAAACTTGAATAGGACTTAGCTAATATAAAATAGAGTTTGTGGGTAGGCTCCTAAGTTAAAATCGGGATTTTGTTTGGGATTAGGAGAAGGGTATCTCACGATATCATTGAGTATCCTACGATACTCAAGATAATGGGTATTTGAATAACATGGACCGTAAGGTGGACTGGATGTCCACTATACCTAGGGAACTTGGTAGGTAATAATTGTATAGGCTAGTATCCTACTACCCTAGGAAGCCGGGAGTGAAACTCCCAAGGGAAAGTCACTTGGCTTTAATGTTAGAGTGGTAAAGGGTAAATATATATAAAGGATAATCGGGTAATTTCAAGATACAGGATACAGTTAGTCGGTTTGACTTGAAACTTAGACGTCTTGATAGGTACACCCTACAAGTGTCATTTTTGAACCAATTTTGGCTCGGTTGACCCAGAGTTGACTTTTTATCCAAAAGTCAACAATGAGTCAACCCTTTATCTAAAATGGACCAAATCCAAACTAGAGTTGACCAGTTGACCAAAAGTCAACTGTTGGTCAACACTTGACCAGTTTGACCTAGGGTTGACCTAGAGTTGACCAAAGTTGACCAGGGTTGACCAGTTGACTAAAGTCAACTGTAAGTCGACTCTTGACCCCGTTTGACTTGCTTTAACTTGTTTTGACTTGCTATGACTAGGATGACCTAGAGTTGACTTATTTTGACTTAGATTGATTTGACATGACTTAGTTTGACCTAGATTGACTTGACAGGACTTAGTGTGACTCAGTGAGACCTAGTTTGACCTAGATTTCATATCATGCATTAAAAATTATTCATAACTTTGTTAAACCTAAATTAACATGCAAAATCTCATCTTTAGGTCTCTGATTACCACTCTGAGTATTGATATAGCCTACAGCTCAGGACAGCATGCGAGTACATTCACTGATAGTTTTTATTGCCTTGACATCTGCTATATCCGATTCAGTTGTAGTGTCTTACTCGATTTTCAGTCACGATAGTTCACGGACTAGTATACGTGGATCATGACATGAGATGTTATTCCTAGATTTTCTAGGTATATTGGTACATTTCCTGTCTTGTTCTCTGTACTTGTATAGACACCGATTTCTAAGGGAACTTGATACCCTCTTATAGAATCATGTGCCATGACGTGTCATGTCCAGATCCATTGTACTATTCGGAGATGGAGAATTATTAGGGGCTATGTAATCAAAGCCACCCTGTCACTATATTCTTGTGCTCGTGCCACTCTCCCCTCACGTAGGGTGTAGCAAGATCCTATTTTCCTTGTGCTTGCTATCCAGGTTGGCCGACATGACCCTTCCCAGATTTTCTTATGATTGTCGGGCCAAGTGGATAGTCTGCCCTGTAACATTTCCCAAGTCGATCACATAACGCTCTAATAATTCAAGGCACATTTTATATTTACTTTATCTTATCTTATATCCTGATCTATTCTATGTTCAGTACTTTCTCACCATGCTATAATATTCAGTTACTTACATGTTCTACATGCCTTTATGTTGTACCTTGATTGGAGACTAAGTTCTGCTTGGGAGAAGGGTTAAAACCCCGATCCTTGTTTGGTTTGAGGGTTGTAACTCAGCTTCCGAACGGTTCCCAAGTCTTCCTATATCTTTGTCTTGTATTTCATTATACTGTCTCTTATAGAATTTGTCAATTTATATGGAACTACTGTTAGTGCTTGTACTTGCTCATTTTTCTGACAGGATACCGTTAATATATTACAGATGATTCTGAGATACTCTGCTCGACCTATTATGGGCTCGAGTTAGATGGAGTAGTCCAGGACCATGGCCTGATAGTAGAGCCACTAGACTTTGTACTCCCAGAGTAGTGTAGCTTAGTTGAGTTTGCCTGGACTACGATCCAGCTAGTACTATCAGAATGTAGTTTTCTATATTATATTTTTGTGACCCTGTGATGTTGTGTATATATCTGGGCTTGTGTTGGATACTGAACTTATTCCTATTTCATCTATCATATATTTTCCTTCTGTGCTATCTACCCTAGTTTTATCTTGTGATTGAGACTGTATTGCTATGTGACCTCCATTCGGAGTGTATATACTGTACATGTACCTTTATATTATTATTCGTAGTATTTACAGACGTTATATACAGCGTTATACTGCCGATACTGCGATGTAGGCTGGACGTACCTACGTGCTTGTGCCCCTGATAAGGGTGCGGGTCGTGACAGGTAGGCTCCTAAGTTAAAATCGAGATTTCGTTTAGGATGAGGAGAATGGTATCTTATGATACCATTAAGTATCTTCGATACTCAAGATAATGGGTAATTCAACCACATGAGTCGTAAGATGAACTGGATGTCCACTTTACCTAGGAAACTTGGTAGGTAATGTTAGTATAGGCTAGTATCCTAGTACCCTAGGAAGCCGGGAGTGAAACTCCTAAGGAAAGCTACTTGACCTTAGTGTTAGAGTGGAAAGGGTAAACGGGATCAGTTGGGAAAATATCCATTTCACAACATATGGGTTTAATACCTTAAGATATAGCTAAAATTAGGATATTATGGTTGGTAATGGTTAGGAATAGTGGACTTGGACTAGTTTTGACCTTGGTTGACCACAGTTGACTATTTTGACCAAAAGTCAACCAAAAGTCAACCGTAGCCTAAAATTGACTAGAACTTGACCAAACTTGACCACTTGACCCAAAGTCAACTGTTAGTCAACGTTAGTCAAGTTTGACCTAAAGTTGACCTAGAGTTGACCTAGGGTTGACCAGTTGACCAAAAGTCAACTGTTGACTTAAATCGACCTAGTTTAATTTTGTTTGACTTGTATTGACCCAGTTTGACCTTGTTAGGCCTAATACGACTTAGAATGACCCTGTAAAATCTAGTTTGACCTTGTTTGACCTAGTTTGACTTAGTTTGATGTGTCTTGACCTAGTTTGACTCAGTATGACTTAATTTCACTTCTAAACCATTATATTGATACAGTATTCCATCTATAGGTCCTCAAGGCACTATTTTTGGACTCAGTCGACTTATCCATCACATTACAGGCTAGTACATTCTCTGATAACTTTTCCAATTTATGATGATTGTTATAATTCATGTAATTAGTATAGATATGCTTGTTTTCGACACATTGGTCACACAGATTGGTATTCCTGGATCCCGACATGAGATGTTATTCCTCGTTATCTTGGTATATATTATGCAAGTCCCCTTATAGTTCTTGTGCAGTATATGGACACCGATTCTCGAGGAGACTTGCTTCCTTCTCGCAGAATCCCGTATCGTAACGTGTCTTGCTTGGATCCACTCTACCAGTCGGGGGCGGAGAGTATTAGTGTAGATATGTGGTCAAAGCCTATTGTGCACCCATTGTGCATTGATTGATTGTGACTGTTGATCATACACCCCACGTATGGTCTGTCAGGCCTTTTACTATTGTGCAATGTCCCAAGCCGGCCACATATTGTAGCTAGTACTCACACACCTAGATAGATGACTCTTGATTCTTGTACATGCTATGATCTGTTTTACTTTCCTTGTTCTAGCTCTAGATTTATAGCTTTCCTTACCATGATACTCACATGTACATTCCATGATTCTTGTATATACTGTCTATTTACAGTCTTATAGCTTTTGTCATATCTTGTGAACTGTTGTTAGTTGATTATACTCATTCCATCCGGACTGGATATATTGACAAAATATTACAGATGGTGAGGAGGATTGCTGTACCTACTACGGTCTGGTTGACGTAGTGGGCTTAGACTTGGAGACCTTGGTTCAGCAGGGCTTAGCTCCGCCCGACGAGCCTCTAGCTTAGTTTAGTTAGAATAGATATTTTGGACTGGACCATGTCTCCAGCTTGCTACTTATGTTTATGATATTATATTTGGGATTGTCTAACTATATTACTTTGTCTCTCTCTCTCTCTCTCTCGTTGTTGAGCTTGATATTGCACTTGTGGTTTTTATCTATCTAGTTTTTGTGCCATGATTCTTCCTTTTAGATTGTGATTGAGTTTATCAGTATTTCATATTATATACCTCCGTACGGAGATGACAGGTTATTATATACTGTTTGTTAGCTATCAGACCTACAGAGTTCTATGCCGATTTTATGGTGTAGGCTGGGCGCTGTCACGAACTTGTGCCCCTACCTAGGGTGCGGGTCGTGACACATTTTTAGTGATGGCCCATGCAGGTCCTAAGTCGCAATTAGTGCGATGTCGTAGTGGCGCTCGACTTAGAGTGCTGTTACGAGCCTGCGGTACATATCTAGGATAGGCTATAGGCTAAGTTACTCAATCACAAAATTAGAAAACTTCCACTTGCCGATCTTTTAACTGTCCTTTTTGATATTGATTTTTGCATTCTAACTGTCCTCCTTGATATAATATTTCATGTGCCATATTAATTTCTTTCCTTTATTCTATCTTCAGGATGGTACAGACCAGGTCCCAGCATCCTGAGTTCGCAGACATGGAGAGGTCTGCTATGACTCGCGGACCTGATCTAGGCACTCCTGTCGCAGTCGGGGTGTCGGCAGGAGCTCTTGGGGGCGCTCCTCCGCCAGTTTCGAGGGCTGACCCCGGGGTTGCTATGACTATTCCGGCCGCAGTACCAGTGGTTGATATGGGCACTCTTCCTCCTCCTGCATAGCGGATTCCTCCGTCAGTTACAGACGTACTTTCACCTCCACCTCCTCTGCCTACCGACATGGAGTAGATGCTTGCATTTTTCCAGCATATGCTCGAGACTCAGAGAGCCCAGGTTGAGGCTCAGCAGAGGCAGACTGACGCGATGCATCAGGGCATGAAGGATGCCCATCAGTTGGCCCTTGCAGCCATGGAGCAGAGGGCTCCACATCATGGGGTACGTCCGAGGTACAGAGATATTCAGGACTTCAAGAAGCTGGGGCCCCATGACTTTAGCGGGACCGAGGGTGTGGTCTATGCTAATGATTGGCTCGAGGATATCGAGCGACAGATGATGGCCTCCCGTCTTGCAGACGACCTGAAGGTCGAGGCGGTGGGTTTACAGTTATTAGACATTGCATGCACCTGGTTCAGGAACGAGCCATCCCTTGCTGGGGAGGGCCATACTTGGGCCGAGTTCAAGCTTCTCTTCAAGGAGAAGTTCTTCTCCCCTACAGACAAGATCGACCTGGTGAGGCAGTTCCAGGATCTGCAGCAGGGTAGTTTGTATGTGGAGGAGTACGTCGCAGAGTTCGACCGTCTGAGCCGGTATGCGGAGTACATAGTTAGTGACCCAGAGATCAGGGCAAGCCGTTTCAGAGAGGGGCTGATCTGGGATATCAAGATCCTCATTCCCTTCTTTTATGAGACTTATACCCAGATCTATGCGGAGGCCCGCAAGGTAGAGCAGGAGTGGGGCTTGAAGCCCAAGAGGGATCGCGATCTTTTCTCGGGGGCTACTAGCAGCGCGGGGGCTGCTAAACACCCTCAGCTTCAGCATCGTTCTTTTCAGCATCACCAGCCGCAAGTTCAGGCCAGAGCACCGGTTCAGCAGGTGCAACACACTAAGCAGAGGTAGGCACAGTATGGGGCTTTTTACAACTTCTGCAAGAAGCCTGGTCACACTTGGAAGGTTTGCCGGAAGAGGGTAGGAGTGTGTCTCTTTTACGACGGCACAAGCTATCAGTTGAGAGAGTGTCCAGTGAACCCTCGTGTTACTGGTATAGCTCAGAGGGCACCAGCGAGAGTACCTGCAGTGCAGCCGAAGGGTCCACTTTCGACCCAGCAGCAGCGGTTTGCACAGCACCACCACCAGCGGGGTGTTCAGGGCAGGGCTTTTGCTCTTGCAGCCGAGGAGATCGAGCCAGTTGCAGATGTTGTGGCAGGTTCGGTTCTTCTTGATTCTTTTCCTGCCTTAGCATTGTTTGATTCAGGTGCTACGTACAGTTTTATGTCAGTTTTTTTGTACTTAGACACAATATTATTGCTGAATATCTGGGTAGGACTTACAAGATTATGATCGGGAGAGGTATTATCCTGGTTAATAATATTTGCAAGGGGCAGAGAGTCACTTTGGGAGGCCGGAATTTGAGAGCGTGCTTGCTCGTAATGCCACTTTCGAGCTATGATGTGGTACTCGGTATGGACTGGTTGAGCAGGCACTATGCTAGTATAGATTATAGAGCAGGCAGAGTGTTGTTTAGTCCGCCAGGAGAGCCAGAGTTTCAGTTTGTCAAAGGAGCAGCGGAGCCGGGAGATGGATTCTGTGGAGCCTTGTTGGCGGGGCAGGAGTTGCCGCATCCATTTATTACAGAGTTCTTGGATGTCTTTCCCGAGGAATTGTCGGGTATGCCACCGGACAGAGATGTTGAGTTCTCGATAGACTTGATGCCGGGCGCTGAGCCTATTTCTCTGTATGTCTATCGAATCAACAACAGCGAGTTGGCGGAGCTGAAGAAGTAAGTCGAAGAGCTGCAGGACAAGGGCTTTAACAGATCCAGTTCTCCGCCTTGGGGTGCGCCAGTCTTGTTTGTCCCGAAGAAGGACGGTACGATACAGATGTGTATCGACTACCGAGCATTCAACAACCTCACTATCAAGAACAGGTATCCTTTGCCCAGGATTGATGACTTGTTTGATCAGTTGAGCGGCACGAGGGTGTTCTCAAAGATAGCCTTGCGATCTGGGTACTATCAGCTGAAGGTGAAGCGGGATGACATTCCGAAGACTACTTTTCGTACCCGTTATGGCCAGTATGAGTTTACCGTCATGCCGTTTGGGTTGACTAATGCCCCAGCGGTATTCATGAACTTGATGAATAAGGTATTCCATCCATACCTTGACAAGTTCGTAGTGGTCTTCATTGATGACATTCTCATCTATTCGAAGACGCCTTAGGAGAACGAGGAGCATCTACGGGTTGTGTTAGAGACTCTGAGGAGGGAGCAGCTGTATGGAAAGCTGTCGAAGTATGAGTTCTTCTTGGACCGAGTGGAGTTCCTGGGCCATGTTGTATCCGATGATAGGATTTCAGTGGATCAAAAAAAGATTGCGGCGGTGGAGTCTTGGTCGACACCTAGTTTAGTTGCCGAGATTCGAAGCTTTCTGGGTTTGGCAGGCTACTATAGGAAGTTCGTGTAGGACTTGTCTCGAATAGCAGAGCCGATGACTAGACTCACCAGGAAGGACGTGGAGTTCGTCTGGAATGATGAGTGTCAGGCTGCTTTCGAGGAGCTGAAAAAGAGGTTGACGTCGGCTCCTATTTTAACGTTGCCATCTGGGTCCGGAGGATTCACGATCTACAGTGATGCTTCGGAGAAGGGTCTGGGTTGCGTTCTTCAGCAGCATGGGAAGGTAATTGCTTATGCATCTAGGTAGTTACGGCCACATGAGAAGAACTACCCGACTCATTATTTGGAGTTGGCAGCAATCATATTTGCCTTGAAGCTGTGGAAACACTATTTGTACGGAGAGCGTGTGGAGATTTTCACTGACCACAAGAGCTTGAAGTCCGTGTTTACCCAGAAGGAGCTGAATATGAGACAGAGACGATGGTTAGAGCTGATGAAGGATTTTGATATATCCTTACAGTACCATCCGGGGAAGGCCAACATGGTTGCGGATGCTTTGAGCAGGTATCCCGTGGCCATGTGTTTGACGATGGATCATCACCTTCTGGCAGATCTGGAGAGATTGGGAATTGAGGTGATAGTTCCTGGGTTTGAGGAGCAGACATGGGGTCTTCAGGTGCAGTCAGAGCTGATGGATAGAGTCAGAGCAGCTCAGTTTGAGGATGAGGCTCTGAGGGTCATCAGGAAGCAGCTTCGGGCAGGACTGTTGGATGAGTTCTCTATAGCGGAAGATGGGTCGTTGAGGCATGGTACCAGATTGTGCGTGCCGAACGGAGGACTTCGGAAGGAGGTTCTTCAGGAGGCGCATCGTTCTCAGTACTCTATGCATCCTGGTGCCAACAAGATGTACAGAGACTTGAGACATCATGTTTGGTGGTATGGCATGAAACGTGAGGTAGCTCAGTTCATTTCTAGATGCTTGGTGTGCCAGCAGGTGAAAGCCAAGAGGCAGAGACTATGTGGATTGCTCCAGCCACTACCCATTCCTGAGTGGAAGTGGGAGCATATCACTATCGACTTTGTGTCTGGACTTCCGCGTTCTACAGGTGGGAATGATGCGATTTGGGTCATTGTTGATCGATTAACCAAATTGGCCCACTTTTTGCCTTTCAAGGTGGGGTTGTCTACGGAGAGGCTGGCCGAGATGTACATGCGACAGATAGTCCGTTTGCACGGGGTTCCAGTGAGCATAGTCTCGGATCGGGACAGCCGATTCACTTTCTACTTTTGAAGGAGTTTGCAGCTTAGCTTGGGCACATCACTTAACACTACCAAAATACAGTAAATTAGCGACGGGACATTAGCGACGGATAATTTTCGTCGGCATTAGCGACGGATTTGCGACAAATAACCGACGGAATACCGACGACAAGCCGATATATTTTTTTATTTTATTTTAAGAGAAAGAAAAGGTCGCTCATCCGTCGCTAGGGCGTCGTAGACATAGCGACGGATAAGCAGCCGTCGCTATGCAGTCGATTATTTGGCGGGAATTGTTGGAAAAAATGGCAGGACAATTCTTCGACTACGTAGCGATGGATATTCCTTCGGCAAGTATCAAAAAGAGCGACGGACTAGCGACGGATTTTATCCGTCGCTAAATATACGTTCCAGACTTAAATTGAAACGACGGGGAAAACTTTTTATTTCCTCCAAATTTCACTATCTCTCTCTCTCCTGCGACAGTGATCGATCGACGACCTCCCTCTCATCTCTCTCTCCCGCGGCGGTGATCGGCGACCTCTCCTCTCTCTCTCCCAAAGGTAATCCCCTCTCCCCCCTCTCTCTCTCTCTTTCTCTCTCGCACGCGCGGTGGTCGTGGGTGCAGCGGGCCGGGGGCTTCGGGGGCTGCCGGGTGGCGTCGACTGCGGGGACGGCGGGGGCTTGGCGGGGGCTGGGGGTTTGGCGGGGGGTGGAGGGGCGGCGGGGGGTGGGAGGGGCGGCGAGGTGTTATGGGTGGCGCGTGCGGGGCTATGGGGGGCGACGGGGGACGGCGGAGGGCAGCGGTGGTAGCGGGGGCGGCGGGGGCGGCGGTGGCGGGCGGGGGGGGGGGGGGGGGGTGAAACTATCGAGTGGTAAAACCCCCCCATGTGGGCATACATTTCCCCTAGGACACGAGTGTTTAGTTTGGCTTTCATTCGTTTCTTTTGGGTTCGATTTCATGTTTTCTTTTGATACACTAATATAGGCAGTTTACTGTGGTTGACTGACAACGAGTATGATGCCGCTCACCGATATGTCTTGTTAAACTGTGACATACAAGAAGTGCGAGATTTGGAGAAGTAAGTCAGTACACTTGCACTCGTTATAATCTCGAATTTGATGAAGTAAGTGACTACTCTTATATATTCTTATTTTCTCTAATAGTATATTTAGAGATGAACTCAAAATGAGGACACCCGATATTACCGATGAGGGACTTCAAAGAGAGGTTGATTGTATATTTCCGTCATGGTTTCACAAATACGTAAGTAACTGAGATTATAATTAAGGTTGATTTTATATATTCTTATAAAATACGTAAGTAACTGAGATTAGAAATATATAATCTAAAACATTTAAATTATAAATATTTATTTACAGGTTTTATTGCCTGAAACAACACTCACTAATGAGAGTGTTCGTTATCTGACATTGGGATCGAAGAGGCAAAGAAACACTTGGCCAGGCTATGTCGTTAATGGCTTCAGGTTTAAGGCAACTCAGAATGCTATAAATGTCGAATTTATCAATGACGGCATCAGTACCAAGGATTTCGGTGTCTGCATAAGAGGCACCATCTATGACGACGAACCGGACTTTGACTATTATGGAGTGCTTCAGGATATTATAGATTTATAATATACTGGCCCATATGATATGCATATTGTGATGGTCAAATGTGAGTGGTTCGATACGATACTAAATATCGGTTGGAGAATCGATAAACAATTTGGATTTGTCGATATAAATCATCGCAGGAGGTATAGAGGGTCCGATACATTTGCGATAGCAAATCAGGCTGTTCAAGTCTACTATACAAGCTACCCAAGGCGTCAAGAGATCGATTTGACTGGTGGGCAGTATGCAAGATTAAATTTAGAAATACATTCAACGTTGGAGACCCAGCATACCAAGAGGACCAGATCGAAAAGTCCTAATACTTGGGACAACACTCGGATACAATGGATGTTGAAGATATTGTTGAGAAAAATAGAGGGGAGGAAGAGGTTGATACACAAGACTTAGCTGTCAACCAGGAGAGAAAGAGGCATATTGCCCCAAATATTGAGGCAGAAGAAGAAGAAGAAGAAGAAGAAGAAGAAGAGGAAGAAGAAGACGAATTTGATGGGGATGAGGATACAGATGAAATCGACGATGAAGATAAGGATGAGGATGAGGATGAGGAGGAGGATGAAGATGAAGACGAGGCCGAGGATGAGAACGAAGACGATGATTAGGTTAAATATTATTGTATATTAAAAACACTTCCAATTATGTGAATTAAGT
The DNA here is from genome assembly GCA_029216955.1 of Iris pallida. Taxonomy (NCBI): domain Eukaryota; kingdom Viridiplantae; phylum Streptophyta; class Magnoliopsida; order Asparagales; family Iridaceae; genus Iris; species Iris pallida. The sequence goes on from JANAVB010018797.1 coordinate 3,726,401, forward strand.
TTGACCTCATAAAAGCAATTACGTGAATTCATGTTTTTTCGTTCGATTATTTACTTATTGCAGATGGCACTCCTAGTCTTTTTCGTCGCGGCGGCACTCGTCTCCCTACTGGTGGTATGTATATTTTAGTTTAAAATTTTATATTTATTTACACTTTTATATTTTTAATTATGTTTATGTGTTCTATTTACAGGTCATGATGGCTGGCCGTGGTCATGGTTTTGGTGGTGGTCGTGGTGCTGGTGCTGGCGGTGATGGTGGTCGTGGTCGTGGTCGTGGTCGTAGTGGTGTTGGTGGTCATGGTCGCATTCAATCTTCCGAGGATGTGACCCCATCCAGCGAGCCCGACCCAGAAAGTACCCCAGGCACAGACGCATCCCGCCGTCGATCGACTGCTTTATCGAGGCATGAGTCTGGATCTGCTAGCGGATCCGTTCCGCTATCGGACCCACCAGCGGACCCACCAGCGGATCTACCAGTGGATCCCCCAGTTACTGCACAGTGGGCCCCACAGTACCCCCATACTCGGTTCCAACCGCTTATTGTGGAGTACATGCGCGGACCCGCGGATCCTCCGACGGCACCAGAGAGGCCGAGAGGCGAGTTCCGACGAGAGCTATGGCCTGCGGGGACCTCGTAAGTAAATTTAAGATAATTTATTAAATTTCTTTCATTTATTTAAGTTAATAATCCAGTCGCTTCTTCTTTATAGGTTTTTTCCGTTTAATGTTGCCAGGGCTCTTGGAGAAATTATCAGGGCTAACTTCTATGGTCCCTACCTCAACTTTTCGTCGGTGCCCCCAAACTTGAAGTACGTCTGGATTGACGATTTGAGGGTATATATCTATATCTTCTAGTTAATTATTAGTTACTCTTTAATCAACTATTTTTTAAATTACGTGATAATTGAATTTGTAAGTTAGACGACGTACTGGTGGCCCCTCCTATCGCGAGGATGCGATCCGCAGGACCTACAAAAGTGCTGCCTCGAAGAAGATACGGAATATGATTCATGACCTGAAAATGGGACAGACGAGGCTGAATTGGATCTGGCAGGACTATTATGAGTACCTCTTAGATGTGATGAATACTCCTGCGTATAAGGAGAAATCGGAGAAGACGAAGGCGAACCGACGGGCCGCGGGGCTTCATACGGGGGGATCAAGGCCCCATGCAGCGACGCTTGCAGAACTGGTGAGATACCGTAAATTTATTTCAATATCGAATTAGGTATTATTAATATATGGAGTTAATTAAGTTCTACAGAAATTTTGTATGCAGACCCAACGGGCGGTGAAGGTGGAAAGGGCGCCAAAATCGATCACCATGTACGACGTCTTCCAGCATACGTACAAGAGACGGAAGGACGGGATCTTCGTCGACGAGAGGGCCAAGGAGACTGATGTAATTACTTATGTTTATGAGATTTACGTTATAATTAAAAGTATTCGGACTATAACTTAGGTAAACTTAGGATTCACACTTAGCTTAGTGAAACATAGGATTTAGATTATAACTTAGGTAAATCTTATAATAAAAACACATTCATTTGATAGGCTGCGTATCGTGAGGCCCTTAGTCGGGCTCAGTTAACTGAGACCGAGGATGTCGGTAAAACGACGCCCGTCCGGACGCCCTCTTCTTTGGCCGCTCGCAACGACTTATTCGTAGATACCGTCGGCGGCTTTAAGAAAGGGCACCTGTACGGAGTCCGCTCCCTAGGGCCGTTGCACATGGCGACTCAGAGATTTCCACCGACACCGCCTCCTCCCGCAGCCCCGGCAGACGATGATGTTAGGTCATAGCTTACGCAGCTGCACGAGGCAGTATCGTCCTTGTGTGAGCAAATTGCCACGTACTTTCTGTCTCCGTCTGCTGCTGGTGTCGGTCCGTCTTCTACTGGTGCCGGTCTGTCGACTGCTGCTCCTGGTCCTTCTTCCGTCGGTCATCTTTCTTTCAACCTTGCTGCCCCTTTGGTACTGTCTCCGACTGTGAAGGCACTCCTTGATCTCATGTCGCCAGAGCAGCTACGCCGACTTCCGAGCAGTGTCTACGACGACTTGCCGTCGTACCTAGTGGAGTAGTATATTTATCGGTCGTAGCAGGGATTACCACCACCGGACAATCGAACTCCTCCTCCTCCTTAAAGTATTATAATTAAGAAAATTTGGAATATTTGTGGGAATTTTGGAATATTTGTAGGAATTTCGGATTATAACGACGGATATTAGTTTATGATTTTAGAATATTTGTGATAATTTTATATTGGTGTGCATTATATATTTGGTCTTTGTGATTTTTGGATAATTGATGTGCATTATATATTTGGTCTATGTGATTGTTGGATAATTGGTGTGCGTTATATATTGGTTTGGTTTATGCATATTTGTGTGAACAGGGAAAGCTCTGCATTTTTTTCAAAAAAATCTCAGTTAGCGACGGAGTAGTGACCGCTTAGCGACGGATGTTTCCAGTTTCCGACTGTCTTTCGACGGAATATCCGTCGCTACCTGGAGATTTGAAACTGTTTCCAGTTAGCGACGGGTTGTCGACGGAGTCGCATCGGAATATCTGTCGCCAAGGTTCTGGAAATACATAGTTCAACGGAATAGCGACGGAACATCCGTCGCCAAGGTTCTGGAAATACATGATATTTCCAGAACAATGGCGACAGATTATCCGTCACTAGTCCGTCGCTTCGTTGATGGATGAGCGACGGAGTAGCGACGAATTATCCGTCGCCATGGTTCTAAAAATGCCAAGCATTTCCAAAACATGGTCAACGGATTATCCGTCAGTATTCTGTCGCTAATCCGTCCTTTGTTAGCGACGATAGTCGACAGAATAGCGACGAAACGATACCTTCTGATACGCTGTTACGACGGTTTACCGACGGACTATCCGTCGCTAGCTTCTACACAGTTCAGTATTTAATACTTGAAATCGACGAAAGACCGTCGGAAAGTCATCGCTAATGCATCGTATTGTGACGACGAAAATCCGTCTCTATTCGGTCGCTTGACAACTACTTAGCGACGGATCTATATTAGCGACGAGCTGATTGCCGACGTATTATTTTGCCTAAGATCCGTTAGTGATCGGTTGCTAATACAAATTGTCGACGGATGGGCGACGGATCTGGCCGTCGCTAAATCGACATATTTTGGTAGTGCAAGTTCAGTACCGCATACCACCCCCAGACAGACTGGTAGTCGGAGAGGACGATTCAGACCGTCGAGGATATGCTTCGTACCTGTATCTTGGACTTCGGGAGATCTTGGGAGGACCACATTCACTTGGTAGAGTTTGCTTATAACAACAGCTACCAAGCTAGTATAGAGATGTCACCTTTCGAGGCTCTATACGGACGGAGGTGCCGTACTCCCTTGTCTTGGGATGATGTCGGTAAGAGGGTTTTGCTTGGCCCTGAGATGGTAGTGGATGCTGCAGAGAAGGTCAGGGTTATCAAGGATAGACTTTGGGTGGCGCAGGACAGGCAGCAGCATTGGGCCGATAGCCACCGGAGGCCGTTGGAGTTTGAGGTATAGTTTAGATTTTTCTAGTATTTGAGTCTGATTGTGATTATTTTAGATCAAGCTTTAAGTCTTGTATTTTTGTTTTAGGTTGGTGATCTTGTGTTTCTGTGGATTTCTTCGACGCGTGGCACGATTCGTTTTGGTGGTGGCGGAAAGCTTAGTCCACGATACATCGGACCTTTCCGTATCTTGGACAGGGTCGGTGTAGTGGCTTACCAACTGGAGTTACCGCCCGCACTAGAAGGAGTGCACAACGTGTTCTACGTGTCGCAGCTGTGGCGGTACGTGACAGGTCCCAGTCACGTTTTGGACCACTCCGAGATCAAAGTGGGACCGACTCTCAGTTATCCAGAGAAGCCGGTTGAGATCCTGGACCGAAGAGAGAAGGTGCTCCGGAACTAGGTCATTCCTTTGGTTTGCGTTGCATGGAGGCACCACTCTCCATATGAGTCTACCTAGGAGAGAGAGGACGACATGCGGGAGCAATTTCCATATCTCTTCGAGCCTTGAGGTA
>JANAVB010018797.1:3735450-3935497 GCA_029216955.1 Iris pallida
GATCCTCCCGCAAATGCCGATCTATCATCAGGTACCATGCTATCGGATGCCTGCTCAGCGTATCCGCCACCACATTTGCCTTTCCGGGGTGATACTGTAAATCGATGTCGAAGTCCTTCATCAACTCCAACCATCATCTTTGCCTCATGTTCAGCTCTTTCTGCGTGAACACATACTTCAAGCTTTTGTGGTCAGTAAAGATCTCCACACGCTCTCCGTATAAGTAATGTTTCCACAACTTGAGTGCAAAGATCACCGCAGCTAACTCGAGGTCATGGGTAGGATAATTCCGCTCATGAGTCCGCAATTGCCTAGATGCATAAGCAATCACTTTCCCATGCTGCTGTAGGACACATCCTAGCCCCTTCCCAGAAGCATCGCTGTAAATGATGAAACCTCCATAACCTGAAGGTAATGTCAGAACTAGAGCGGTCGTCAGCCTCCTCTTCAGCTCCTCAAACGCTGCCTGGCAGTCCTCTGACCAGATGTACTCTGCGTCCTTCCGCGTCAGCTTCGTCATGGGTTCAGCTATCCTAGCAAAGTCCTGGACGAACTTTCTATAATAGCCTGCTAAACCCAGAAAGCTCATGATCTCTGAAACTGACGTCGGAGCCTTCCACGTCTCAACTGCAGCAATCTTTTTGGGATCCACCGAGATTCTATCTCCAGTGACTACATGGCCGAGAAACTCCACTCGGTCTAAAAAGAACTCGCACTTCGGTAATTTGGCAAACAATCTCTCCTGTCTCAGAATCCCCAAAACTATCCGCAAGTGCTCTGCATGCTCCTTTGGCGTCTTCGAGTATATCAGGATGTCGTCGATAAACACTACGACGAACTTATCCAGATACTGGTGAAATGTCTTATTTATCAAATTCATAAAGACAGCTGGCGCATTTGTAAGACCAAATGGCATCACCAGAAACTCGTACTGCCCGTACTTCGTGTTGAACGCCGTCTTCTGGATGTCTGCTGGCCTAACCTTCACCTGGTGGTATCCGAATCTCAAGTCTATCCTAGAAAACACCTTCGCCCCGCTCAACTGGTCGAACCAATCATCTATCCTGGGCAGAGGATATTTGTTCTTGATGGTGATGGCATTCAAGGCTCGGTAGTCAATACACAACCGGACTGTACCATCCTTCTTAGGCACAAAGAGCACTGGTTCTCCCCATGGAGAAGTACTGGATCGAATGAAACCCTTTTTCAACAGGTCATCAATCTGCTCTTTCATCTCTATGGCCTCCTTGGGATTCACTCTATAGCAAGCCCGGGATACTGGTGATGAACCCGGCACTAAATCTATAGTGAACTCCACATCTCTGTCAGGCGGAAGTCCTGGAAGATCCTCTGGGAATATATCCATAAACTCCCTAATAATAGGGTATGGCGGTGTTGCGTCCCCGACTGTAGCACAACAGTTCGGCTCTAGGCTGATCTCCGGCCCTGTCCTCCTGACACTGAATGGTGCTGTGCCTGGGGGACTGAACAAAATACTACCCTCATAACAATCTATAGATGTATGGGCATAGCTAAGCCAGTCCATCCCCAATATGATATCATAACCGGAGAGTGGCATCACAAAGAATCGCCCCTCAAACTCTCTTCCGGCTATCATAATAGAGCATCTATAGCTAGCTCTAATAGGCACTGGTCCTCCTCCCGTCATTACTCTACTAATCTCCGCAGTAGGTGTAGATACTAAGTGATGTTCATGCATGAACTCTAATGACAGGAAGCTATGAGATGCACCAGAATCAAACAAGCATAGAGCTAGAAAAGTATGCAAATAAACATGACCTGTGATGACGTCAGCTAAGTAATCTGGCTCCGAAACCTGCTCCGGCTCCGGTTCAAGGGCTAGGCTATAAACCTTCCCCTGAGGTCCCTTCTGCTGCTGCAGATGCTGTCCAAACCTCTGCTGCTGAGTCGGGAGTTGTCCTCTAGGCTTCGCTGCTGGGCAGTTCCGAAGCTGATGGGTGGAAGACCCACAAACTAAACACTGACCTAACCTCTTCCTGCAGACGGCAAAGTCATGACCTGGTCTTCCGCAGAAAGAACATATAGCTCCCTTCTGCTGTCGCTGCTGCCGGGGTCCCGGGGCTCTAACTGGCGGGGTCTGATGATGTGGTGTAGGGGGACGGTAAGTCTGCTGGGGTGGCGTCGGTGCTCTCTGCTGGAAAGCATGACGCTTGGACGGTCCCTCATGGTGTACAGAAGCCGACCTCTTGCTAGACAGAAGACGCTCCTCAATGCTCCGGGCCAACTCTAGGCTCTGGTAGTAGTCAGTCGTACCGTTCGCCACTATAAGAATGCCAATGTCTGGAACTAGACCATGGCAAAACCTACGGGTCATCTCCTCTGGATCTGCAACCAGACTAGGAGCGAAACGGCTCAGGCGACTAAACTCTGCCGCATACTCGTCAACAGAACGGTTCCCCTGCTGGATGTTCTGGAATCGTAGCCCCATGGCTACTCTAGCAGTGGTCGAGAAGAATTTTTTCTTGAACTGGGTCTTGAACTGATCCCAAGTGGCTCTCCCTCTCGCAAACAACGGCTCATTCCGGAACCAGACTCATGCTAAGTCTATCAGCAGAAATCCCGCTGCCTCGACCTGGAGGTCATCCGGCATCCTAACTCCCAGAAGCTTCCTCTCTACCGAATCTAGCCAGTCATCAGCTACTACTATGTCCTCAGTCCCTGAGAACTCCTTGGGATTCAGACCCATGAAGTCCTTGATCGTCCCCGCTCTCTGCCGTGGCTCTACATGTGGTAGAACCACGGGACGTCCCTCAGAACGCTCCATGCTCTGGCGGAGTAGGGTAGTCTGCTCCTGATGGGTTGTTAGGAACCCCTGAATCAGAGTGAGCAGCTAGTTCCCGTCGAGTGTGACGGAAGCCTGGGTGGGTATAGTGATAGGGGGTGGTGGAAGTATCGGGTCATGCTGGGCCTGTGATGTGGAAGGTGGTTGTGGTATCTGGGTTTGTGGATCTGTGGAGTGGGGAAATGTGGTAGGTGGAGGTGTATCAGTCGACTGGTCAACTGACTGGATAAGGAGGGCCCCATTCTCGGGGGTAACATACTGGGATGAACGAGTAAGCACCATCTAATAAAAAGTAAAATGGACTTATAAGGACTTATTTAAAGTAAGCAATCATAGACGAGAAAATCTAATTATAATAGCAAACATGTGATGTTTTCCTATGTTGCAATCCTAGCATTCCTCTAGGTGTTCTAAGCGTCATTCCTAATGTTGTCTAATTACCTTAAGTTCCTAATTGCAGGCATCCTAGTATATATATATTTTATATACACACACACACATATATATATGTGTGTGTGTGTGTGTGTGTGTGTGTGTGTGTGTGTGTGTGTGTGTATATATATACATATATATATATTATATATATATATATATATAGATATGTATGTGTGAGTTTAGAGAGTGAGAGGAGGAGAGTTTAGAGAGGAAGGGGAGATAGAAGAGTGGGATAGGGAGGAGTGAAGGGGGGCTGCAAGTGGCAGCCAATCCCCCCCATGGCTATCCCAAACAGGGACATCAGCCCTGTTTTTGGGGGCCATGCTGTGGGCAGGAGCCCCCCCAAATTGCAGCAGCAGCATGCATAGAGCAGCAGCAGCAGCATGCATTAGGCAGCAGTAGCAGCAGCAAATGACAGCAGTAGCAGCCCAAAAATAGCCCCCCATGACCCATTTTCCCCCTATATATAGCAGCAGCAAATGGCAGCAGTAGCAGCCCAAAAATAGCCCCCCATGACCCATTTTCCCCCATGACCCATTTTCCCCCTATATATATATATATATATATATATATTTATATATATATATATATATATATATATATATATATATATATATATATATATATATATATATATATTGTGGTATATATATATATATATACCACAATATATATATATATATATATATATATATATATATATATAATATATATATATATATATATATATATATATATATATATATATTGTGGTATATATATACATACCAATATATACCCATATACATACCCATATATAAACCTATATATACCCCCCCCCTAAAATAGCCTATGAGTGGGTATGTGGAGTGAGATTAGAGAGTTAGAATTTGTGGGTTAGAGTTTAGCTATAGAGAGAAGTAGAAAATAGTTGGATAGTGAGTGGAGGGGTAAAATGAGATACGAGTGTCGAAGCGTATCCAAATTCGAAATGGGACTTAGCTAATGTGAAATAGAGTTTGTGGATAGGCTCCTAAGTTAAAATCGGGTTTTTGTTTGGGATTAGGAGAATGGTATCTCATGATACCATTGAGTATCTTCGATACTCAAAATAATGGATAATTCAACCACATGAGTCGTAAGATGGACTGGATGTCCACTTTACCTAGGAAACTTGGTAGGTAATGTTAGTATAGGCTAGTATCCTACTACCCTAGGAAGCCGGGAGTAAAACTCCTAAGGAAAAGCTACTTGGCCTTAGTGTTAGAGTGGAAAGGGTAAACGGAATAAGTTGGGTTAATACCCATTTTACAACATATGGGTTTAATACCTTAAGATATAGCTAAAATTAGGATATTATGGTTGGTAATGGTTAGGAATAGTAGACATGGACTAGTTTTGACCTTGGTTGACCACGGTTGACTATTTTGACCAAAAGTCAACCGTAGCCTAAAATTGACTAGAACTTGCCCAATTGACCCAAAGTCAACTGTTAGTCAATGTTAGTCAAGTTTGACCTAAAGTTGACCTAGAGTTGACCTAGGGTTGACCAGAGTTGACCAGTTGGCCAAAAGTCAACTGTAAGTCAACTATTGACTTAAATCGACCTAGTTTAATTTTGTTTGACTTGCATTGACCCAATTTGACCTTGTTAGGCCTAATACGACTTAGATTGACCCTGTACAATCTAGTTTAACCTTGTTTGACCTAGTTTGACATGTCTTGACCTAGTTTGACTCAGTATGACTTAATTTCACTTCCAAACCATTATATTGATACAGTTTTCCATCTATAGGTCCTCGAGGCACTGTTCTTGGACTCAATCGACTTATCCATCACATTATAGGCGAGTATATTCTTTGATAACTTTTCTAATTTACGATAATTGTTATAATTCATGTAATTAGTATAGATATGCTTGTTCTCGACACATTGGTCACACAGATTGGTATTCCTGGATCCCGACATGAGATATTTTTCCTCGTTATCTTGGTATATCTTGTACAAGCCCCTTATAGTTCTTGTGCAGTATATGGACACCGATTCTCGAGAAGACTTGCTCCATTCTTGCAGAATCCCGTATCGTAACGTGTCTTGTTTGGATCCACTCTACCAATCGGGGACGGGGAGTATTAGTGTAGATATATGGTCAAAGCCTATTGTGTACCCATTGTGCATTGATTGATTGTGGGTGTTGATCATACACCCCACGTATGGTTAGCCAGGCCTGTTACTATTGTGCAATGTCCCAAGCCGGCCACATATTGTAGCTAGTACTCACACACCTAGATAGATGACTCTTGATTCTTGTACATGCTATGATCAGTTTTACTTGCCTTATTCTAGCTCTAGGTTTATAGCTTACCTTTCCATGATACTCACATGTACATTTCATGATTCTTGTATATACTCTCTATTTACAGTCTTATAGCTTTTGTCATATCTTATGAACTGTTGTTAGTTGATTGTACTCGTTCCATCCTGACTGGATATGTTAAAAAAATATTACAGATGACGGTGAGGAGGATTGCTGTACCTACTACGGTCCGGTTGACGTAGTGGACTTAGACTTGGAGACCTTGGTTCAGCAGGGCTTAGCTCCGCCCGACGAGCCTCTAGCTTTGTTTAGTTAGAGTCGATATTTTGGACTGGACCTTGTCTCCAGCTTGCTACTTATGTTTATGATGTTATATTTGGGATTGTATAACTATATTACTTTGTGTCTTTCTCTCTCTCGTTGTTGAGCTGGATATTGCACTTATGGTTTTTATCTATCTAGTTTTTGTGCCATGATTCTTCCTTCTAGATTGTGATTGAGTTTATTAGTATTTCATATTATATACCACCATACGGAGATGACAGCTTATTATATACTGTTTGTTAGCTAGCAGACCTACAGCGTTCTACGCCGTTTTTATGGTGTAGGCTGGACGCTGTCACGAACTTATGCCCCTACCTAGGGTGCGGATCGTGACACCCATGCATGGTCTTGTAAATCAAGATGTGTGAGGGTTTTACCGAATAGATGTCTCAATCAGTACTCGCCCTTGATCTCTACTCGTGTCTTCTAATCTTTTTGGAATCTTGACCTGATCACATGCTTATATCCTCGATCTATCTTGGTCCTTCCTTATTGTCCCCTATGTCATTGTTTTTCAGTGGCATTGTTCCTAGTCCTACCGATCAGCCAGGAGGAGCTCAACCAGCTGTTTTACTTAACAAAATGCCTAAAATTGGTTTTTGAAAAAAAATAAGAAAAAGTATAAAAGTACAAATTATTTCTGGGAAGTATTGCTATGGAAGTCTGATTTGAGAGCGATCACTTTATTCCTTGGACCACACGATGATGATGAAGAGAACTGCTTGAGGAAGATGAACAATCGGAAGAACTAAGTCACCAGAAAGGTATTGACACAACGACACTGATGGCACAGTCGAATGCTTTCCTGCTTTGCTTCACCCTGTTCTTGAGAAAAAGTTGAAGAAATGCTTCTGGTAATATCACTCTGAAAGTATGAGTTTTCTCAGAATCTCCTCTTCTGTATCCCTTGATGTGTTAAAAATAAGTCTATTTATAGACTAGACCCTCTGTGCGTAAAAAGCAAAAAAATTGGGTATCTACGCAAGTAATTGCCACCCACAATTGAAAATCAACCTTTACGCGTGATGACACGTGTCCCATGTAGAGTTTTGATCTCTACGCATGGTGACACGTGTCCCACAACTTCAATAAAATGGGAAGAGCACGTACACACGTTCCTCGATAAGTGTGGCATGAAAGCCACGTATGTAGACCACGTTCTCACATAGTCGGAAAAGATTGGGCATAAAAATGACCCAAAATAGACTTCCTGCATAAAGTAGCAGACTGGGCGTAAAATAACTCAAAAGTAGACTTCCTGCGTAAAGTGGATGAAAAGTAGCCTTGAGCGTATAATTAGCTCAAATAAACTCTACTCACACAAAAGCCTTGAGCGTAAAGACTCAAAATAGCTTTCATGCGTAAAGGAATTGATCTCTTGAGCGTAAAGTAGCTCATCTGCACGCTAAACGACAAGTGTTGGGTTTGGTATAAAAAATTTTCTCGACTTTTGTGCAATGTTCTGTCAGAAAATCATACTGTCAGATCAATATCACGCGCATTAAATACAGTCTGACAGTCTGTCTCTCGCGTAAAAGTTGAGAATGGCTCTCACATAAAAGAGCTCGCGTAGAATTTTGAATCTGACTCAATAGAGTCTTTTAATGAGCCTTGCATAGAGTCTGACTTTGCGTAAAGTTCTTAACTTCTTTGAATTGGTCTATGAAGTTTATTTTATGCTTCTACAAGACCCCCTTCAAAGTTTTTAAATTTTTCTAAAATTTGAAATACTTTGAATAGAAGCATAAAATCCGGGATATCCAACAGTCATCCGCATAGAATTCAGGATACCCATCGGTCATCTGCATAAAGTTCGGGATACACAACAGTCCGCGTAAAGTTCGAGATATCCAACAGTCAGCGTAAATTTCGGGAATTTGAACCGATTTCAAAATTTTCTATAAATAGAGCTTAGCTGGAAGAGAGAGAACTTTACTAATTCTCGCATTCTCAATCTCCTTTACTCTCTTCTTCTTCGAGATTTTAGTTCAAACAAATGGCCCCAAAGAGCAAGACCTCCGCCGTCGCCAAGGGCAAGAAGCCCGCCGCTGCTACCTCGTCGGCGACTGATCGAGCAAAGACCACCATTCCGACATCGGTGGCGACCCCAAGACCTAATCCCGCTGTGGCTCCGGCCATGATAGGTAAAACCCAATCTAGTTCGGCCGTGGATTCGTCGGAGAAGAAGAAGCATTCGAACAAAAAACTTCACGCCCACGTTTATACGTGTCAGCGTAAAAACTCGAATCACCAAGTACGCCTACGTTTATACGTGCCAGCATAGAAACAAAATACGCTCACATTTATACGTGCCAGCGTAAATAACAAAATACGCCCACGTCAATACGTGCCAGCGCAAAAAAAATGTTAACAACAAAATACGCTCACGTCAATACGTGCCCGCGTAAAATAAAAATACGCCTATATTATGCGTGTCAGCGTAAAATGTAAAAATACGCTCACGTCAATATATGCCAGCATAAAACATTAAATACGCTCACATCTATATGTGCCAGCGTAAAAACAACATACGCTCACGTCTATACGTGCCAGCGTAAAACATTAAATACGCTCACATCTATATGTGTCAGCGTAAAAACAACATACGCTCACGTCTATGCGTGCCAGCGCAAAGCATAAAATACGCACACATCTATATGTGCCAGCGTAAAATATGCAAGTGAAAAGACTTTGCGTAAAAATAGTCAATTCTGAAAACAGAGAACTTTTGCACTTAATTTTTAGTTTTAATCAACTTAACTTCTACGCGTAAGCGTAAAGTTTTGCATAGTCAAGCTCTCTAATACAAAGTCTTTAATTTTTATGCGTAAAATTCAGAATAAGTCATCTGCGTAAAATTCAAATTAGATTTTTACTAACTTGATTCTTCTTTTTCTTTTGGCAGTGGACTTGCAAATTCATCCTCTCGCAAAGGTATTCGGCTCACCAGCTGGTATGGTGGGCTCAAACTACTTGGAGAATTTGTCTCATATTGAATTCCCTCAATCAGATACACAGTACCCTGAAGAGAGACAACAGCTAATAGCTGCTCAGGGAGACAGGATGCTGCTGTCATTGATGAATGGAGAATTACTGGTGTCGCTAGATGGCCAGCAATTTTTGAAGCCTGCTTTCATGTTTAGGGATGCTATAGATTTCCAATCACAAACCAACCCCAAGAAGGAGGCTTAGGTGTTTAAATTTGAAGAGAGGGCGATGTATCTTCCAGACATGGCAAGGAATTATCCCCTATCTTCATTTGTACACGCCACTCATCCAAGACAGATGCTATGGAACCTGACTCCGAGCAGCCATGGTAGACCAGGCAGAATTATTTTCAAGAGGGATGGGGCCAATCAAATGGGCTACCATACTAGCACTCCTAGTGGTGGTATCATTCATTTCGCTGGTCTACTGCCTGGATTCACACCAAGCGAAGATTCAGCTTTGATTCAACCAGTGCAGATCCACATATTCATAAACAAGTTTATGAAAGCCTCAATATTATATCCCCAGGCCAACCCGAGGCTGCAAGGATGGATGACTCCTCATAACCAGAACTGGATTCAACTTAGTGCCTGGATCATGAAGAACTTCAAAACAGAACTGCAAGCCATTGGACTATATGAAGCAGTAGCCTCCACGAGTCAGGGCATACCAATGAACAATAACCTGTTCTTGGCTTTAATGGAGTTGTATATCAGTTCAACAGGAACTTTTGCAACTCCAATAGGTGAAATGGGCTTTGCACTGCATGAGATGCAGTTTATCTCCAAGCTGCCAATGGGTGAAGCTCCGTATGAAGAATATGTTCCCTCTAACCTGGAACTAGCAGAGATCAGGGAGAAAAATCCTCAGTTAGTTGAGGTATACCAAGAATTGATGTGCCATTATCTGACTTGCACCACTATATATGAAAGTGGATCGCATTTGGCCTACATCAATAAATGGACAATATATCTATTCTACCATAAGAATAGAATATCCAAGGATGAGAAAGAGAAATTTCAAGGTAACAAGGCTCAGCCTATCAACCCTTGTTCAATCATCCCTGCTGATTCAATAAACAATTGGATGGCCATCTATAAGTCTCCAGATAAATATTTAGCCACCAAGGCTGGAGAATTCCTTGCTGGGACCGAAGTATTGAGCTTTCTGAGACACGGCAGTCGAAAGCTCTCCAAAGAAGCTTTGCTGGCGGGCTTTCTTTCTCTGTGGTTGCAGAGTTGGGTCGTACCAGGGATTGGCACAGCTGACAGGATCTACCGAAATGTACTATGGCCAGCAGTATATTTGGTATTCAAAGTCAGAATCAACCTGTTATCGACAATGGTATGCCGGATAAATGCAGGTTTGCGAGCATTTGGTGATGAACTGATCAACAATGCTCCTCACCGAAAAGATTTCCCTAGGGTGGAGATGCCCTACACTTATCTGATGGGCTGGTTGTTGCATCACAACTGTAGTTTGTTGCCACCAGGCCCTGGGAATGATACGAAGGTATTCCTCCAGAAATTTAATAAAGCCACGTGGACTGCAACTTCAGTGGTGGACACCCGGGCAACACTCAACTACTCTCATGGGTGGAATTTCTTCTGTATAAGACCACCAGTCCCAGCTGATTGTTTTGGCATGCAATTTGAAGATATAGGTGAAGAGAGGACTTTATTACCTGTGCCAGTTTTTAAATGGCTAATGTGCATCAGACCCTCACATCTGATGTATAGGAATGAAGACAACTGTGCGTTCGAACCGTATCTGCCCAGTCGGTTCGTTCATCAGTTTGGATATGACCAACTTCACATTGGTAATCCCTCCACCAACTTCCACCATTATGGAAAATTAATTGATGGTGTAAGGGCATGGAGGTACTTTAGCACTGCACGTACCGGTGCTAGATTCCGGATATTAACTGCTACAAGTACAACTGAGCTACGAATGCTTCATATGTATGCTTATTTTTATGCATCCATTCGCTCCTTCGCGAATGACTACAACATGAAAGGGAGTCTTCGATGGGCTAAGGAAGGAAACGTCGAAGAACCAGTCAGGGTTCCTTCAGACATACCCGATGATGTTGCTGTTCCAGACGAGTATCTAGAAGTGATCCCTACAGGAGTTGGGGAACCAGCTGCAGGACCAATTATTATCTCCAAAACCCGGAAGCGAAAATCAAATGCAGCTGTTACCCTCCCGGAGAAGAAGAAAAAAGTTACTGTTAAAGGGCCTTCTAGATAGAGAGCCGCTACTCCAGAGAGCGAAACTCCTATCGAGGAGCCTCAACATATTGCATCTTCTTCAGCTCATCCTGGAGAAGGGTCTTCAGCATCTCAGCCCGCAGTATCAACAGAAGCTATGGGGCTCCTATCTCCTGGACGTCTCAGCACCTCTGCATATCTGACTTCTCCACAGAAGGTGCAAGCTATTGAGGACACTGCCACGACTCGTGCTAGTGATCCGGAGCCCATCCCCTCAGATGAACCGGCTCTTGACTTCGACGATGACGACTGGGATCAGGATTATGACTCGCTCTTGGCACGTCCTGTACCTACTCCAGGTAAATATAAATTACAAAATCTATACAAAATTACGTATTAGGATTTTGTATATTAACTTATTTTGCTTAATTTTTGTAGGTGTCATCACTACAGTAAAGCCTGTGGCTCCTCCTCCTCCTCAGGAAAATATTCAAACGGAGTCTGAAGGAGAGAGTTCTTCTTCAAAAGAAGATACTGTCCAAGAAGAATATTCCCCATCCACAGAGGTACAACAAGAGCCTGAAGTAGAGGCCCAGCAAGAATTGCCTTCTCTTGCTGAAGACCAAGAAAAAGAACCAACTGCAGATGAAGGAGTAGCTGCAGAAGAAGAACCAGCTGTAGATAAAGAAACATCTGCAGAAGAAAAACCAGTTGCAGAAGAACCAACTGCAACTGAAGTACTCCCAGAAGGTGATGAAGATATTGTCAACTCATCAACCAAAATCGGAGACGTAGTAATAGCATCTTCAGTTATTGCTACTGATCCAGCACAAGTTCTTGAGAAGATAGTGTCTGAACCAGACACAATCACCATTCCTCTCACAACAATCACCGCCACCGAAACTCAAGTAGTTTCAGCTCCAGAAACGGCTGGAGCAATGATCCATCAAAGTGCTGAAGATATTGTTTCTAAAGCTTCTGGGGATCAATCAGCCATGGCAGCAACATCAACAATGGCTTTAACTCAACTTGCTACCAAGGCCATAATAACATCTGCTTGCAGTCTTCAGAAGAGGGATTTGGTAGACCTTGTTGCCACGCCGAGCTCTAATACAGAAATGAATCTCTTAGTTGAGATCCATACTGAAACTTTCTACAAAACCCTGGCAGCTTTGATCAAGATGGTCTTGAAGAATGGCCTTAATTATGAAAGCTTGAAGGTTGCAATTGCTCTCACGATCAGAAATGTTGCTATGTTCAATAATGCCGAGAGAGCAGCAGCTTTGGAGAAGGTAGTGGAAGGACTTGAACAACCTATTAAAGAATATCTAAGGTTGTCAAGTGAAAATCTTGAAAGTCTCATCCAAACCGAATATGATGCTTTATCAGCTGAATACATCACTCGGGAGACTATTTTCAATGAATCTCTCCAGGACTACAGCAACAAAGTTGTCAGGGAGAAAGCTTTATTGAATGAAAATAAACTCCTTCTGGAGATGCATAAAGAAGCCAATGAGACTTCAAACTTGAGAATTCATTAGCAAGATGATAGAATTCGTGAAGTTGAGGCAGAGTTGCTTCGCTTGAAGGCAGAAAGAGAGCAGATGATTGTAGCTAGAGACCAACATCTGACGCAGAGCTCAATATTGGAAGAGAAGGTTTTTGGTGCTGAAGCTGTCATTAAAACCCTTGATGATGCCAAGGATAAAATAATAGCTACTTTCGCCAAACTCTTCCATCTCTGTACTCCAGAAGCCCGACGATCTATAGCTACTGCTACTGTATTGAATTTTCGTGAGAAGCGTCTAACAGAGCTGCAAAAACTGCTCGAAGATGTATCCGCTCCTCCTTAGAAAATAAAGAATTTTTGTATTCTTCTTTTGTATCATTAATAAAGAATTTTGTATTCTTCTGTCTTTTCCTTTCTGTAATATTACAAGAAATGAATGAAATCATTATTTTGTGACCCTATCATTTATTTTGAATTTAAATAATAGGTATGAGATAGAAAATACTTATCAGAGGTAATATGGACATGACAAGTCGTCTAACTCAATAAATTATATCTATTCAGAGGTAATGTGGACATGATAGATAATGAATCTTGTTTTCTTTTTAGAGTGTACAATACTATCAGAGGTAATATGAACGTGACAGATTGTAATTACTCAAAGAAAATAGATTAAGATCTATTCAGAGGCCATATGGACATGATAGATAAGAAAAAAAGTAAACTTAATATCTATTCAGAGGTCATGAGGACATGATAAATAATAAATCTTCTTCTTTCTAAAAATCAGCTGGTAAGACAGAAGATCAAAATTCTCTTTTAGGAGAACAAATAATCATCTTAACCAAACCTTGGTAGCTGGGGAATAAAGAAAAAATTTAGACATAATATTTCTTCAAGAATTTGCCATTAATTGGCATCATGAGCAAATCTCCATTAGGTTTAGACAACCTATAAGCACCATTAGAGAATACTGTTTCGACTACATAAGGACCTTCCCATTTTGCTTGGAATTTTCCTTTGCTCTTATGAGTCATCACCATCGGTCTTCGGACAGCTAGAACTAGCTCACCGACTTTGAATACCCTCTCTTTAACTTTATGATTGAAAGTTCGAGATATGCGGGCTTGATATAACTCGATGTGTTATTGTGCTTGAAGACGCTTCTCGCCTAGACCTTCAAGTTCTTGAAGTCTCAACCGATCATTATTCTCTGTAGTTAGCTCATTAGCAATGGCTATTCTAAGAGATGGAATTTGGATTTCCAGGGGAAGAACAGACTCACATCCGTAAACCAGTGAGAATGGTGTAAAACCAGTAGGAGTTCGGACTGTCGTTCGGTAAGCCCATAAACATTCTCCAAGTTTCTCATTCCAATCATGTTTATTAGAAGAGACAAACTTTTTGAGAAGTTTAATAATTGTCTTGTTAAAAGCTTCGGCCAAACCATTAGCAGTTGGATTATAAGCTGTAGAAGCTAAGTTATGGATCCGATTCTTGTCAAGAATCGATAAAATGCCTGACTGGCAAATTGTGCTCCATTATCATGAATTATCCTTCGAGGAATTCCAAAACGATAAATGACATGGTGTTTGATGAAGCTAACCACATTAGATGTTTTTACCTCAACAAGGGGAACCGCTTCCGCCCATTTAGAGAAATAATCCGTTATGGCCAGGATAAACCGATGTCCTTTAATAGAAGGAGGATTAATCGGACCAATAATATCCATGTCCCAAGCTTCGAAAGGCCAAGAAGCTGCCGTAGGATGTAAGAATTCAGATGGTTGATGAATAAAATAGGCATAAATCTGACATACTTTACACCGTCTGGCATAATCCACAGCATCTGCTATCATGGAAGGCCAATAATATCCTATTCTTCGAATACGGTCCTGTAATTTCGGACCCGGTTGATGAGCACCGCAGACACCATCATGAGCTTTACGGAGTGTTTGCTTAGCTTCAATCTTAGAGAGACAACGCAGCAAAGGTCCGTCATAAGAACGACGATATAACATATGCAAAGAAGAATCGTAGTAGAATCGAAATGATCGTCTTTTGATTGATGCAGCTTCTTTTGGATCTTCAGGTAAAATCCCATGGACCGCATAATCCATAAATAGACTTCTCCAATCCCTTTGCTGGGAATTTGATTCTGTAGTATAACTTTGTTCAATATGCAAATTATTTTTGACATAGAATAAATCTCTATCCAACAAAGTAATGGTGTTTTGTCTTCTATTTGGAACAGCTAAGTCTGCAGCTAAACTAGCAAGAGCATCTGCTTCCAAATTTTGAGAACGTGGTACAAATTTAAGAAGAATCCTTTGAATGAAAGGACCAATTTGATTACCACTTGATGATAGGGAATGAGATTAGGATTTCTGACTTCATATGTCCCTCAGACCTGATTAACAATCAGTTGAGAGTCTCCATAAGCTTCCAGGAACTCAATGTCTAATTGTTTTGCTACTTAAAGACCAATTAGTAGAGCATTATATTCTGCCACATTATTGGAACATGGTTCATTAAGAGAATAAGCACGGTATATGACCATTTTATCAGGAGAGACCAAGACAATGCCTACTCCGGAGACAATATTGTCTTTAGGTCCAACCAGCGATGCTCCATCAAAGTATAGTTGCCAAATGTCATCCCTCAAAGTCATGTTACAATCCACGACTTCATCTAGAATGTCCTCATATAGCTTATAGGTTTCAGGTATAGGATGAGCCGCTAAGAAATCATCTAATGCTTGACCCTTCACTGATTTTTGAGGTACATAGACCATATCATAAGGAGTAAGCAACATTGCCCAGGTGGCTAACCTGAAGTTAAGAATACTCGGCTTTCTCATCAATACCCGAATATGATTTATTCTGGATATGACATGAATAGTTTGTCCTGACACATAATGTCGTATCTTTTGAACAGCAAAAACCAAGGCCAGACATTCTTTCTCTACAGGAGTATACCTGTGTTCAGCTCCAACCATCATTCGGCTAAGATAATAAATTGCCTGTTCATGACCCTTATCACTTTTCTGTGCAAGAAGAGCACCAAGAGAATGATCTAAGGCTCGAACATATAGCAAAAATGGTCTTCCTACTACTGGAGGTACCAGAACAGGTGGATTTGTAAGGTATCGCTTGATGTCATTGAAGGCTTTTTGACATGCTTCATCCCAAACAAATGATACACCTTTATTTAATAGACGAGAGAAAGGATGACATCTCCAAGAAATATTGGATATAAATCTCCTCATATAAGCAATACGACCTTGGAAGCCACGGAGTTCTTTCAGATTACGTGGAGGACGCATTTCAAGAATTGCTTTGATTTTATCAGGATCAACAAGGATACCTTGAGAAGTGATAACAAATCCCAAAAATTTGCCACTGGAAACCCTTAAGAAAGACTTATAGTTGGATTCTTCTTCAGTTGATGTTGACGTATCAATTCAAATACCGTCTTCAAGTCTTGAATGTGATCATCTTTTAATCGACTTTTGACAGCAATATCATCTTCATAACATTCAACTGTTTTCCGTAGATGTTCTTGAAAGATATTACTCATGGCCCGTTGATACGTAGCACCAGCATTTTTCAGACCAAACGACATAACCGTATAGCAGTAAACTCCAAGGGGTATACGAAAAGTGGTATGCTTTTCATCTTCTGGATGCATCTTAATTTGGTTGTATCATGAGAATCCATCCATGAAAGACATGCGTTCAAAACCACATATATTGTCTATCATGACATCGGTAATCGGAAGTAAAAATTCATCTTTTGGACAAGCTGCATTAAGATCTCGAAAATCTATGCAAACTCGGACCTTTCCATTCTTTTTCATGACAGATACAATGTTGGCAACCCAGTTTGGGTGTTGTTCTTCACGAACAAAGCCACATGTGTAGCCTCCCTTCCCGAAATTTTTAAAATATTTTTTATTATTTATTTTGATTTAAATGGTGATTTTAAATTTTTTTATAAATAATTAGTTAATTAATTAATACGGTAGACGACTTTAGCCATGGTTGAGTTTTGAAGTACAAGGCGACTAGGAATCATGGCGCGGATAGTGCAGTGGCGTGTCTTGACTGGTGTATTAGCCATACCAAGGAAGGCCGAGCCATAGTGACGTCCTAACTAGGAAAACCAGACTAAGTTGCGACTTAACCCTATAGAACGTTTAATTACTTATTAATTATATTATTGACTGGTAGGAAATCCGCTTGTGTCGATTTAGTCCAAACTGGACCCGAACCAAATCCCAGCCTATGTAGGCATGCAGTGGAACCCGGGACGGCCATGTAGACATTTTATGTGTGTACAAATATTTTCTTATTTATTTTAGGACTTTGCAAATACTTTCTAAATATATAATAGTTTATTTAAATGTTGTTTTAGAATAATTGTATGAATTTCTGGAGCCAAATAAATGGTGTGTTTGATGAGTTCACCGAAATATATTAATGGTTTAATTACAGTGTTATTAGGTTTTTATTATTATTAATGTTAATATTGTGGTTATTAGATAAATAAATTATTTATTATTAATGGTTATTATTATTTTATTCTCTATCTAATATATATATATATTGCACATATGCGTAAATATATATGTATTAGATCCCAGCGAAACCAAACCAGGCCCTGGGCCCACAGCCTGATCACTTCCAGCCAATCCAAGCTGGCCCGACAAAATTCCCCTATAACCAGGACCACAACTTCCCAAGCCCAAGCAATAATTCCCCCACATTCACTTATAGCAGAGCAACCCAATCCTAAGCCATCCCAAACCAGCCCACAGGCCGAACTTCCCAAACCGAAGCCACCTCTTGGGTTTTTTCTTCGATATATATATATCTATACATATGCGTCGAGGAGAAGAACCCATCGAAACCCTAAACCATCGTGCCACCTTCCCCACACCTCGGCGACCACCCCGGCGGCTCTGCACCGCCGCCAAGTCGTCGGAGTCGGCCGAAACCGTCGCCCGAACCAGGTCGCGCGTACGGGTTGAGACAGAGCGCAGCGACAACCAGGCTGAACACCCATTTTTTGAGGTATGTTTCTCCTCCTGTACTTCATCATTTAACGTTTTGTAAAGTACTCCGGAGAGCCTACATAACCCACTCGGATCCTTAACAAATAGAATTTATAGATGGCCAAGGAATCGCTCGAAAAATCGAGGTGAATCCATCCAAAAACTACTGTTTCGAAAAACAGTAAGGATGACCCAAACACCCACTTGGAAGCGAGTTTATGAACAAAGCAATAAGGTATTTCAAAAGTCAATCAAAGACAGTCCTAGCCAATCTATAAGGCTCTGCGACCTAATTTACAGAAACCGATTACATCGACTACACGCCGAGAAATCGAATCCCGAAATCGACCAAAAATCTGTTTAAAAATCAATAAAATTCATCCACACGACGTGCGTCCTGCCAACCCGGGCGACGTAGTCGTAAACCGAAAGCATCGAATGGTGCATAACGGCTTCGTAGACGTGTGAGCTTTGACGGAATTCAAATTGGTCGTGTATGCGCGACGAATTTGATACGTATCCGTCAAAATTCATCGTATCGGCCTCTTTGCAAATTTTCTAATTACTTTGTGCACGCTCGTCAGATCGAGATGAAACTTGCGCCAACATGACCGTATTATTTTTTCGGTCCTGTATACCAAGTTTTGTCCGATTCTGAGACAGTGGAATCGGAATGCCGTTTCGTGGGCCCCACGGTCCCATCCAACGGGTGATTTTGTGCACGGCCTACCAAAATCCAAAATTAGATATACCATTGGGTTCATATCGTCAAAACGAATCCGTAGACATGTAGTTTGACAACTTTAGAGACCATTGACTCTGGTACGCTTTTCGGTGCAAAGCGGGTCCAACGGCGGACACCGTTTTTGTCCGAAATTATCGTTTTGCCCTTGTGTCCAGAATTAGACTTAAGGACAGAAAATCCTAGCTGATTTGACTATTCTGAGACTGTTGGCATTGTCTGTTTCAGCTTTCGAAGATAGTTGTGATGATTTGGACTTCTTAGCTTAGCAGTGGACTAGATTGTTATTGGATCTGCGTGCAACCTCCAGGCAAGTATACCTTGCCTCCCTCTACAGTTTTATTTACATGCATTTCATTTCAGTTTTCAGCCTTTGATTGTTTATGGACATGTGCTTTTCGTGTTATTTTCTGTGGAGTTATTTTTATTGCATATAGCCGTGTTTATGTTTGGTCTTGTGGTTCACCCTTGGAGTTTCTCGTCAGTACCTTGCTTGAGTCGTATCATAGAACGAGTGTGTGTAGTGAACTGCCATAGCCTTGATTATCGTTTTGCACAACCAGAGAGTCTACACTCGGGACGAGGGTTGTTTGGTGCACCAGAGAGTCCACACTCGGGACGAGGGTGTTTGACGTGATCATTGGCACCAGAGAGTCCACACTCGGGATGAGGGTTGACCAATTACACCAGAGAGTCCACACACGGGACGAGGGTGCCTTGCCGTGAGCTAACTAGAGAGTCCACACTCAGGACGAGGGTTAGTGCTTAGTTCAAACCCGTAAGTCCACACTCGGGATGAGGGTTTGGTCCTTCCATTGATCTCGTGTATCGTTCATCCGGTAGTTCATTTATGCATAGTTGTTCTAGTGTTCGTGTTTGTATTCGTGTTCGTGTTCGTATTCGTGTTCGTATTCGTGTTCGTGTTCGTGTTCGTATTTGTGTCGTGTTCTTAGTCATTTGTCTTGTTCTTATTCTTTCTTGTTTATTTTCTTACGCATGATAAAACTGTTAGATAGGCATGTATATTATGTATCTTGCTATGTCCTCTGAGGACCTGATGATCTTTTCAGGCTTAGCGATTGCTTGGAGTTAGCTAGTAGTTCTGGATGGCGGAGGATTTGCGGTTCTTGTGGGATTCAGGTATCATTATTACGTTTGTTATCCTTTCGTGCTTTACATTCCTTATCATGAGTTATTCTGTTTATTGATTCACTTTAGAGACTCTAGTTATATTCTTTGAGTCTTATCGGACACTTATGCTAGTGGGCTGCAGACTACGACCCGTAGTGTTCATTCATTTTTATTATTCTTATTGTGGATTGAGATATAGATTTGTTTGCCATGATTTGGCATCTTACCCTAGCCGTGACAGCGTTTACGTATTCGAGTTGGGCTGGAGTCCGCTTGTTGCGTAGCTGGCTTGCTCACGAGCTCGCGTCCGAAAAGCGGGTACGGGTCGTGACAAGTTTTTTTGGTGGCCCATGCAGGTCAGAGCATATCGTCCCGGTTACGTAACTGTACTGGTGCGAGCCTGCGACTATGACTAAACCTTAGAAATCTCAATCCACACGGCCTTAAAAATTCTCCTAAAAATTCTCTACGTTCTTGAAAACTCCATATTTGCTCTCGATTATACTTCCTTGCTTTCTGTACTATTGATTCTCGTCCCCTTTTATTTCGAGGTGACGAATGATCGCATTGTCTAGAATCTATCAGAAATTCTTAAATTATAGTATAATATTGTTTGACTATTGAATATTTGGTTGTTTATATATATGAAGGATTATAGATACCATACGTCCTAGATATCTATTGGTAGAATTATTAGCAATTAGTTAGGAGGATGTATGATTGTAGTGGCCATGTTTTGAGGAGTAGTGTGACCAAAGGTGGGTAGAAGTCCTCGAGATTTCGTAGTTACAAGATGACATAGGAGAAAGATATAAACTATCTTTTGAGAAATTAAATTTAAGGAGATTTCGGTAAAGGTAGACTTCTTTTGAATTTTAAGAAAATAGTTATGAACTAGAATTTCGAGGACGAAATTATTTTTAAGGTGGGTTGATTTGTAGCCTCCCTTCCCGAAATTTTTGAAATATTTTTTATTATTTATTTTGATTTAAATGGTGATTTTAAAATTTGTTTTTATAAATAATTAGTTAGTTAATTAATACGGTAGGCGACTTTAGCCATGGTTGAGTTTTGAAGTACAAGGTGACTAGGAATCATGGCGCGGATAGTGCAGTGGCGTGCCTTGACTGGTGTATTAGCCATGCCAAGGAAGGCCGAGCCATAGTGACGTCCTAACTAGGAAAACCAGACTAAGTTGCGACTTAACCCTATAGAACGTTTAATTACTTATTAATTATATTATTGACTGGTAGGAAACCCGCTTGTGTCGATTTAGTCCAAACTGTACCCGAACCAAATCCCAGTCTATGTAGGCATGCAGTGGAACGCGGGACGGCCATGTAGACATTTTATGTGTGTACAAATAGTTTCTTATTTATTTTAGGACTTGGCAAATACTTTCTAAATATATTATAGTTTATTTAAATGTTGTTTTAGAATAATTGTATGAATTTTTGGAGCCAAATAAATGGTGTGTTTGATGAGTTCACCAAAATATAATAATGGTTTAATTACAGTATTATTAGGTTTATTATTATTATTAATGTTAATATTATGGTTATTAGATAAATAAATTATTTATTATTAATGGTTATTATTATTTTATTCTCTATCTAATATATATATATATATATATATATATATATATATATATATATTGCACATATGCGTAAATATATATATATTAGATCCCAGCGCAACCAAACCAGGTCCTGGGCCCACAGCCTGATCACTCCCAGCCAATCCAAGCTGGCTCGACCAAATTCCCCCATAACCAGGACCACAACTTCCCAAGCCCAAGCAATAATTCCCCCACATTCACTTATAGCAGAGAAACCCAATCCTAAGCAATCCCAAACCAGCCCACAGGCCGAACTTCCCAAACCGAAGCCACCTCTCGGGTTTTTTCTTCGATATATATATATATATATCTATATATATGCGTCGAGGAGAAGTACCCATCGAAATCCTAAACCACTGCGCCACCTTCCCCATACCTCGACGACCACCCCGGCGGCTCTGCACCGCCGCCAAGTCGTCGGAGTCGGCCGAAACTGCCGCCCGAACCAGGCCGCGTGCGCGGGTTGAGACAGAGCGCAGCGACAACCAGGCTGAACACCCATATTTTGAGGTATATTTCTTCCCTGTACTTCATCATTTAACGTTTCGTAAAGTACTCTGGAGAGCCTACATAACCCACTCGGATCCCTAACAAATAGAATTTATAGATGGCCAAGGAATCGCTCAAAAAATCAAGGCGAATCCATCCAAAAACCACTGTTTCAAAAAACAGTAAGGATGACCCAAACACCCACTTGGAAGCGAGTTTATGAACAAACCAGTAAGTTATTTCAAAAACCAATCAAAGACAGTCCTAGCCAATCTATAAGGCTCTGCGACCCAATTTACAGAACCCGATTACATTGACTACACGCCGAGAAATCGAATCCCGAAATCGACTAAAAACCTGTTTAAAAATCAATAAAATTCATCCACACGACGTGCGTTCTGCCAACCCGGGTGACGTGGTCGCGAACCGAAAGCATCAAATGGTACATAATTGCTTCATGGACGTGTGGGCTTTGACGAAATTCAAATTGGTCGCGTGTGCGCGACGAATTTGATGCGTATCCGTCGAAATTCACCGTATCGGCCTCTTTGTAAATTTCCTAATTACTTTGTGCACGCTCATCAGATTGAGACGAAACTTGCACCAACAGGACCGTATCATTTTTCAGGTCATGTATGCCAAGTTTGGTCCGATTATGAGACAGTGGAATCGGAATGCCATTTCGCGGGCCCCACGGTCCCACTCAACGGGTGATTTTGTGCACGGCCCACCGGAATCCAAAATTGAACATACCGTTGGGTTCGTATCGTCAAAACGAATCCGTAGACATGTAGTTTGACGAATTTAGAGACCATTAACTCTGGCACACTTTTCGGTACAAAGCGAGTCCAACGGCGGATACCGGTTTTGTCCGAAATTATCGTTTTGCCTTTGTGTCCAGAATTGGACTTAAGGACAGGCACCCCTAGCTGATTTGACTATTCTGAGACTGTTGGCATTGTCTGTTTTGGCTTTCGGAGATAGTTGTGATGATTTGGACTTCTTGGCTTAGCAGTGGACTAGATTGTTATTGGATCTGCGTGCAACCTCCAGGCAAGTATACCTTGCCTCCCTCTACAGTTTTATTTATATGCATTTCATTTCAGTTTTCAATCTTTGATTGTTTATAGACATGTGCTTTTCGTGTTATTTTTTGTGGAGTTGTTTTTATTGTATATAGCCGTGTTCATGTTTGGTCTTGTGGTTCACCCTTGGAGTTTTTCGTCAGTACCTTGCTTGAGTCGTATCATAGAACGAGTGCGTGTAGTCAACTGCCATAGCCTTGATTATCATTTTGCACAACCAGAGAGTCCACACTCTGGACGGGGTTATTTGGTACACCAGAGAGTCCACACTCAGGACGAGGGTGTTTGTCGTGATCATTGGCACCAGAGAGTCTACACTCGGGACGAGGGTTGACCAATTACACCAGAGAGTCCACACACGGGACGAGGGTGCCTTGCCGTGAGCTAACCAGAGAGTCCACACTCGGGACGAGGGTTAGTGCTTAGTTCAAACCCGTGAGTCCACACTCGGGATGAGGGATTGGTTCTTCTATTGATCTCGTGTATTGTTCATCCGACAGTTCATTTATGCGTAGTTATTCTAGTATTCGTGTTTGTATTCATATTCATGTTCTTATTCGTGTTCGTATTCGTGTTCGTGTTCGTATTCGTGTTCGAGTTCGTATTCGTGTTCGTAGTCATTTGTCTTGTTCTTGTTCTTTCTTATTTATTTTCTTGCTAAAGATAAAACTGTTAGATAGGCATGTATATTATGTATCTTGCTATGTTCTCTGAGGACCTGATGATCTCTTTACGCTTAACGATTGCATGGAGTTAGCTAGTAGTTCTGGATGGCGGAGTATTTCCGGTTCTTGTGGGATTCAGGTATCATTATTACGTTTGTTATCCTTTCGTGCTTTACATTCCTTATCATGGGTTATTCTGTTTATTGATTCACTTTAGAGACTCTAGTTATATTCTTTGAGTCTTATCGGACACTTATGCTAGTGGGCTGCAGACACGACCCATAGTGTTCATTCATGTTTATTATTCTTATTGTGGATTGAGATATAGATTTGTTTGCCATGATTTGGCATCTTATCCTAGCCGTGACAGCATTTACGTATTCGAGTTGGGCTGGAGTCCGCTTGTTGCGTAGCTGGCTTGCTCACGAGCTTGCGTCCGAAAAGCGAGTGCGGGTCGTGACAACATGTGATCAGCTTTTTGACTTCTGCTTCAATTGCATCTATCATATCTGGTCGAAAATGTCGCTGCTGTTGATTTATAGGTTTGGCATTGGAAAGAATATTGAGTTTATGAGTAGCTACTTTAGGATCTAAACCTGACATATCCTCATAACTCTATGCAAAGATATCAATATATTCTTTAATCAGCTTTATCAAATCTTCTTTTTTATCTTCAGAAAGGTTTTTGCTGATGAATATCGGCTTAGACTTAGTTCCGTCTCCAACGTCAATCTGGACAATTTCATCTTCTGCAGGTGGCTGTCGCTGTTCAAAATGAAGCTCCCATTGAGTGTCCATTTGTTGTGCCCAAGGGTCATTTTCAAATGGCTCAGATTCACCATCAGTTTGAACCATGTTGACTGAAAAAGACGCACTCAGATTCAACATACTGGTTTCCTCCAGAATCTGAGGATTGTAAAAAACTGGAAGAAAATTTTTCTTCCATATCTTCTTTATACATGTGAGATGTATCAGATTCAATGAACTGGATTTCTTCATAATCTGAGGTTTGTAAAGAGCTGGAAGAAAATTCTTCTTTATATATCTTCATTAAACATGTGGGATGGATCGTATCCCAAACCATGACGGGTTCGTTGATAAAATGGATCACCACATAAGGGTATTCGTCTACCTTTACCATGGTTGAGACCAAACATGGTTTTCAGATCATATCCCATATTCTGGATAATCTTAAGAGATTATTGACTATATCTATCGATTCTGATTTTTCTCTTATCCTTATCTTCGAGAATATCTGTCTGCATAACAAGAATATTTCTAGCCAACCCAAACACAATTTGACGCTTATTTTTTTTATTAGACGGGACCACGAAATAAGATTCTTCGTGACGTCTATAAGTTACACAAGCTTGTGATGATGAGGCTACATGTAGAAGATAAGGAGAAGATGTTAGGAACCTTTGAGCATAGGGTCCAACATCGACTTGAGGAGGAAAAGAATTTTCCTGATGATTAATATATAAGGTTTCCTCTGTACTTATGTCATTTTTATGTTGATGACTTTGATTATCAGTATATAAAGTCATTCTTTCAATAAATTTGACAGCCATATACTCCAAAAGGAAATCTTCATTAATATGAGAAAATACAGAATGATAAATATTTACATCATTTACAGATTGACTGCTACGCTTTGGATTGATCATTAACGGACCAACATCCATTTTCGGCGTAGACTTTCCAAGGTTGATAATCAGTGGTTCTGGATCATTTGTATGAGAAGTACGTCCCTTGACCTTGATCACGAGAGGTTGAATTTGGCTCTTGACTTGAATTCTCACAGATTTCTCAGACGAAGCTCGAGTTCTTCCTTTAACCTTAATCACCAAAGGTTCGTCATTGACAGGTTGGGGTTGG
This sequence comes from Iris pallida, assembly GCA_029216955.1. Classification (NCBI taxonomy): domain Eukaryota; kingdom Viridiplantae; phylum Streptophyta; class Magnoliopsida; order Asparagales; family Iridaceae; genus Iris; species Iris pallida. The sequence goes on from JANAVB010018797.1 coordinate 3,760,703, forward strand.
ATTCGACCTTTGACTTTAATCTTCAAAGGTTGATCTTTTGGAGGATCTTCTAAGACAAATTGATCTTCTGCAGACGACCGATCTTTAGCCATATCAGATATTTCTTTCACATGTTCCTGTTTGTAGAGTATTGAATCAGAGAAATAGGCTTCAACACCCTTAAAAGGATTGATATCTGCAAATTCAGTCTTCACAATCCCTTGAGAATCCACATACTTGAAGCATTGGTGGAGAGTTGAAGGCACAATGTTATGCTCATGTATCCACGGTCTTCCAAGAAGGATGTTATAAGATACATCTGAGTTGATAACATAAAAGGTCGCCATAGTTCGAAGATCACCTATTTGAATCTTCAGACGAATCTTTCCTAATGGTTTACTCTTTTCAGAGTTGAAACCAACTATTGTTGTACTAGTGTAAGTCAAATCACTAGTAGGAATTCTCACTGATCGTAGCATACTCTGAAGAATTATGCTAATAGAAAACCCAAGATTAATATAAATCCTGTCAATTTTAGTAGAGTCAATATACCCTGTATAATATAGAGGCCTATCGTGTCTATTATGCTTCAACAGCATATCTTCTTGTGTGAAGGTAATGTTAGGAATCGATTCCATCACACTATGACATTGGGGACACAAGACCGGTATATTGTCAGGACTTTTGAGTTGAGCTAAGCATGAATATGCTTGTAGCAAAGCTTCGCTCAAAGTATCTCGACTTTCTTTAGAAAGACGAAGCAACTCAAAAATAGAGAGTCTAGCCGGAGTATTAGCTAATTGGGCTAGAATATCGAACTTGTAGGGCTTCATCACCACCCATTGATTTGAAGCAGACTTCAGCGGGACGTCAAAGCGTACTGCTTTCTGTTTCCCTTTCTCAACCACAGATGGTTTAGAAGGTCTTGCCTCAGCAGGAATAGGAGATGGTTGGGCTGGTAGTATTTCAGCAACGTCCTCTGCTTCTTTGGAAGTTCTCTCATAATTTTTGTGGTACTCTTTACCAGATCTCGTACCAGCAAAGGTTTCTTCTTCAGACTCAGGAAAATAAAGTACCATATTACAGGTTTTAATCTTCTTTCCCTTAGTCTTCTTCTTGCGAGGATTTTTATGAGGGACCTCAAATCCTAACCCAACAGTAGATTTTTGACCTTGAATTTGTAAAGGAAGTCGTATTCCTTTATCATAGTTCAAGCCTTCGGCCTTTTGAAAGTCATAGCCCATCTTTTTCATGAGATAGACTGATTGTTGACTGTACATGTGAGTGGGTAGCGGACTTTCAATAGATGGTTTAATAGAGGAAGGAGGACACAGAGACCTCTGTAGCCACAGGAGTAGGAGTATTCGGGATATGAGAAAAAATCCCTACAGGAGCTTTCTCATAAGCAACAAAGAGTTGTTATGTCCTGTATAAGGGGACACTATTTATTGCTAACCATTGTCGATGAGTAAGTTTGAGTTTGGTAGGAGGAGTCAAACTTGGAGGGCATATATTCAAACCCCTCAGCCTATCCTCCAGAGGAATGCTATTCCATAGATGATCTAAATCATCATGATCTGGAGTAACAACATGAGAAATCATATTGCAGGTTTTGACTTTTCGACCTTTCTTAGATTTTGAAGTTTTACTTTCATCTTCCATTTCAGGTACTAAGTCAGGGTGTACCCACATGATTTCACCATTTTTAATGTGAGAGGCAATAATCCTTCACTTTGATCTCTAGCTAGCGGGAGATTTACAATCTTCATTGTCGCCTTTGGAATTGGGACAATCCTATCTGGAACTCGCTGTGGAGGAAAACCTCCAAATTGAAGAGAAATCATATTAGTTGTGACTGTATGCTCATCATTGGTTAAAGCGATGGCATTAGCATTTATCAACTCTTAGATTTTCTTCTTTAAAACATAGCAAGCTTTGGTTGGATGATTTATGTATCTATGATAGATACAATATTTGGGATTGTCAGTTAGATTCACCTTATTAGGTCGTTTTGGCTCTGGAATCTGGAGTTTGCCACTCTTTACAAGACATTAGAATATCCCTGGGATATCACTGTCATCAAAAGAGTACTCTTCTTTTGGTTTGGAAGACTCCGAATTATTTGGCATCGTTTTGGGTTTTGAAAGATTCACCACTAAGGTTTTCTTCCCTTTCCCATTGCGATTGTCAGAATTATTACCTGAAGAGGCTTTCTTTCCTTTATCTTCTGAGGCAAAGATCATCCCATATTTACGAGCCAATCTACCATTTGTCTCGGCTGAAATGCTGCTATAATGAATGAGGCCTAATTTGTGAATTGAGAGCCTGTAAAGACAGCAATAGTTGGTCGCAGATTCATTTTGCATAGTCAATTCTGAATCTGGCATACCAGGAGGCATTTTTAAAGTTGCCTGTCGGAAACGTTCGATAAACGTCCGAGTATCTTCCTTCTCCTTTTGTTTGATCTCTATTAAGGAGGACAAATTCATATCCATTCCTCCTTCATAGAAACGGGAGAGAAACATTGCTTTGAATTCGTCAAAAGACGATATGCAATTATCGGGCAGACTGCGATACCAATCGTATGCAGTGTCTGTCAAACACCCAATAAAAACTCAGGTGAGAAGAGCATCATTCTTTTGCAGATGCACAGTCATAATATCAAAATAATTGCTATATTGACTAGGAGAAGCCTTTCCATCAAATAACACCATAGGCTGTGGCTTGAATTTTGGAGAAAAAGGTACATCATTCCAATGAGGAGGATAAGGTTGTTTGATCCATAACCTCTGAAGTTGATCTTTGTGCTTAAGAATCTCAAACTGTGCTTTTAGCTCACGTACTGCTTGAATAGCTTCACTAGTTTGGGGAAGCACATTTGATTGGATAATGGCTGGATGTACCGTAACCCCCACCGGAGGTGGTACATCTTCCGGAATGAAAGGATCTGGAGATATGGAGTTTTGATTGACAGCATGCTCTTGACTAAGATTATTCAAAGGTACGTTAACCCCTTGACTATCTTGAGTTTGAGCTGCTACCTGTACCGATGTTACCACTGCCGGCTGAACAGTTTGCTGAGTCATTATTATTTGATGCATATTTCGCATCATGGCAAGCATATCCTTCAGTGATTGCTCTACGGCAGAGAGACGTTATTCTGTATTAGAAGTTGACGTCTCCGGTTCATCTCCGATACAATAGGATTTAACCTCCCTTGAACATACAGAGGAATTGGTGTAGAGGTATGAATCAACGCTATCAGTTTCTGACTCCAACGACTGGGTACCCCTAGCTTCTGAATTTGAAGATTGTAATAATCTTTGACTTCTTGACCGAGTATGCTGATATACCCCTTCAAAAGTGTCAAGGAGTCGGTTGAACTGTTGTTGGCTTGGAGTCCAGGACGAGTTGCGTCTTGGACGTCGTCCTCTATTAATATGAGATGCCATATTGACTGATGCATAGGACAACTCATGTTCTTGATCATCAACTTGTTGCTGAGGAACATTGTAGCTTAATCAGTTAAAAACTGACCGTTTAGAAGCTGAACAATAATATTTGATTACAATCTGGTGACACTCATAATGATGATTTTCTTGGGGGAGTATCACAGGAGATTTTTTATTTTTACGCTTTTGTACAAGTAACTTGCATAAATCAGAAGGAGTGGAAGGAGTCATCTTCTTTATTATATTTGGGACAGAGAAACGTTTAGTCCCCTGCGCATAAAGAAGATTGCTGGCTGCATTAGCAGAATCAAACTGTATATTTTTACGCGCCTGAAGTTGCGTGCGTAAATCCTGAGATTTTTGTGCACAAAGAACCCTATCAGCATTACGCGTAATATGAAGGTTTGGTACCTTGCGTAAAGCAGTGTAAGAAGGTTGTTGGTAAAAAACTGAAGTTTTACCAACAATATAATTCTTATTTTTACGCTACATGCGTGTAGGTAAATTCACTTTAGATGCAAAGACATCATTGTGAACTTTATCTACCATGTCACCGACATGAGATTTACCTTTATACGTAGAGCGCAAAACATGAACATCTGCCACGTCACAAACGGGAGATTTACCCTTACGCGTAGAGCGCAAGACTTGAGTGTCTACCATAGCACAGACGGGAGACTGATTTTTACGCACAGAGCGCAAAACTTGGGTGTCTACCATGTCACAGACGGGAGACTAGTTTTTATACCCGGGGTGCAACACTGAAGTGGAGACTGCCTCGTCACAGACGGAAGCCTCCACAACAGGAGTGGAAAGAATTCCCTTGCCTTCAGAGACAACAGGGAGATCAGAGGATGCTTTGGACTTAGGAATCCAAACTTTTCGCACTTTTCGCAATTTTTGAACATTGGAGCAGCGAGTACTACCCCCAGTTCGGAGCATTTCTTTGTAGGCAGTCTGGTCGAAGTAAACAACCAGAGTCTTCTTTGTCGATTCGACCGACACATCATCATATTGAGCAATTACTTTCTCGTCAGAAGAGAAAGTCGTCCCCAACAGAGTCGCCATTTTGTTTCACTTAACAAAATGCCTAAATTTGGCTTTTGAAAGAAAACGAAAAAAATACAAAAGTACAAATTGTTTCTGGAAAGTATTGCTATGGAAGTCTGATCTGAGAGCGATCACTTTGTTCCTTGGACCACATGATGATGATGAAGAGAACTGCTTGAGGAAGATGAACAATCGGAAGAACTAAGTCACCAGAAAGATATCGACACAATGGCACTGATGGCATAGTCGAATGCTTTCCTGCTTTGCTTCAACCTCTTCTTGAAAAAAAGTTGAAGAAATGCTTATGGAAATATCACTCTGAAAGTATGAGCTTTCTCAGAATCTCCTCTTCTGTATCCCTTGATGTGTTAAAAATAAGTCAATTTATATACTAGACCCTCATGCGTAAAAAGCAACAAAATTAGGTCTCTACGTAAGTAACTTCCACCCACGATTGAAAATCAACCTTTACGCGTGATGACACGTGTCCCATGTAGAGTTTTGATCTCTACGCATGGTAACACGTGTCCCACAACTTCAAAAAAATGGAAAGAACACGTACACACGTTTCTCGATAAGTGTGGCATGAAAGCCACGTATGCAGACCACGTTCTCACATAGCCAGAAAAGATTGGGCGTAAAAATGATCCAAAATAGACTTTCTGCATAAAGTAGCAGACTGGGAATAAAATAACTCAAAAGTAGACTTCCTGCATAAAGTGGATGAAAAGTAGCCTTGAGCGTATAATTAGCTCAAATAAACTCTACGCACACAAAAGCCTTGAGCGTAAAGGCTCAAAATAGCTTTCATGCGTAAAAAAATGATCTCTTGAGCATAAAGTAGCCCATCTGCACGCTAAACGACAAGTGTTGGGTTTGGTATAAAAAATCTTCTCGACTTCTGTGCAATGTTCTGTCAGAAAATCATACTGTCAGATCAATATCACGCATATTAAATGCAGTCTGACAGCCTGTCTCTCGCGTAAAAGCTGAGAATGGCTCTCGCATGAAAGAACTCGCGTAGAATTTTGAATCTGACTCAATAGAGTCTTTTAATGAGCCTTGCGTAGAGTCTGATTTTGCGTAAAGTTCTTAACTTCTTTGAATTGGTCTATGAAGTTTATTTTATGCTTCTACACCAGCACCCCAGCAGCAACCTGGGGACCAAGCCCAACACTCAGAAGCAATCTTCTGCAATGGGCTCAACTCATTGTGGGAAGCCAGGACACGTTGTTTCGGAGTGTCGCAAAGCACAGGGATTGTGTTCGGCTTGTTGGGCACCGGACCATAAGATAGGGTCCTGTCCGAATAGAGCCAGCTCATCGTCAGCAAACCTAACCGGTCCATCGGTTAGGGCACCAGTACCAGCACTAGTACAACAGCAGTATCAGCCTCAGAGGCCATTACGGCCTTAGGAACAAGTATTCCAGCAGCAGAGACCCCAGCAGTATGCCCAGGTCCAAGCCCAGATACAGAATCGGCAGAGAGGTTTCCCGCAGGATGTCTTCCTTCTACCTCACACTTTTAAAATTTCTTGATTGTATGAAGGATTGCTTGGTTGACTGCTAGTTGTGACTTGTTTATGATTAATATAGCTTGCCCCGACATCTCTAGCCTCTTGATTAAATTCTGAGGACAGAATTCTTTTACGGTGGGTGGAGTTGTCACCTCCGTTTTTCGTTATACGTATTTTCAGTATACGTGTACGGAATCCCGACCCGTAGTTAGACTTGTCTTGCTTAGCTTGATCCTGGTTTAATCTTGCCTTGGATTATTTTGGGTTCATCCTGGTTCGGCTTGGCTTGGCTTGGTATATTTGGTTGGGCTCGGTTGTTAGGACTTGGCCCAACATGCTAACCCCCTCTTTATAAGCCACCAACCCCTTTCCCTCTCATCATTCACTTCTTCATTTACTTCTTCTTCTTCCTCCATTAACTCTCTCCACCTACCAAGAGAGCTTAGGCAAGTACAACTTGCTTCATGGAGGAACTCAATTTTAGTTGTTCTATTTTCTTCCTCACGAGATCCTAAGACACTTTAGTACTTAGCATTTTTAATTTCCATGGTTAATTTCATGTAGATCTAAACTTGTTACATTTTTGGATTTTTTGGGTTTGATTTATCAAACTTTATTATTTTTAAGTTTTGATGGTTCCATGTTGTAGAGAATTTCATTCTACCCTATTTTGACCTATGGAAGTCCAAATTTGGACTTACAGTGAAGGTTTTATGGAGCTTGGAAGCAATGGCTTTCATGGTTCTTCTTCTCGGAAAAGTTGGAGAAGAAGAACAGTGCTTGACCGCATGGCCTTTTCATGTAGCAAGGTCCCCTGCGGCTTCCCTTTGGCCGTATAGGCACTCCAGTCCTCATGCGGTTTGCCGCATGGTCCTTGTCGCATGGCTTGGGTTTACTTCAGCCGCATGACTAGGTTGACTTCAGCCGCCTGGATCGGTTGACTTCAGCCGCATAAACCTGTTCCCCCTGGCCGCATAAACTTGTTCCCTCCTAGCCGCATAAACCTGTTTCCCCCCTACCGCATAAATATTTTCCCCTTAGCCGCATGGCTCTTGTCAGCTTGCCGCATGACCCTGTCCTCCTTAGCCGCATGGCTCTTGTCAGCTTGCCGCATGACCCTGCCCTCCTTAGCCGCATGGCTCTTGTCAGCTTGCTGTATGACCCTGTCCCCCTTGCCGTATGGGTCTTGGCAGTTTGCCGCATGAGCCTGTTCCTCCTTGGCCGCATAGGCCATGACCCTTGGCTCTCGGGCCGCATGGCTCTTCCCATAGCCTTTGTACCTTTTTATTTTGGTTGTTACATTTATGCTTATGTCTCATGACCCTCTGTGTAACTTGGGTACTTGTTGGAAATGCTTGTACCATATTAATTATGATCATGTTCCATAAATACGATAGTGGCATGTTAAGGTGCACTCTTAGCAAGTAACAAGTAACATGACACGATAATGGCTTGTTAAGGTGTACTCTTAATAAGTAACTTGACATGATAACTCTTAGATAGTAACCCGTCGTGGTGCACTCTTGACAAGCAACCTTGACATGATAATTCTTGAATGGTGGTCCATCGTGACGTACTTTTGACATGATAAGTAATCTTGATGGTGACCCGTTGTGGTGCACCCTTGCCAAGTAACCTTGACATGTAATCTTGAATGCTGCTGCGACGGCTATCTCGACTTGCTAGTAAATTCTCATTATGACACCGTGGGTGATTGTATTGATAGTGCTTGTATAAGCTAACAGTCTTGTCTCACATCATGTCTAGGACTTGTATCCCTGGTTACCACGGTCAGGGATTTATACTGAATCAGATTAGGTTAATGACTAGATTGATCAAGTAGTTCATATAGATAGAGAGATTTCGGCTACAAGCAATCCCGTTATCTGGGCGCCTTCCTTGTGGACTTGTAGCCTACCGTCGAGTAGGGCACATTTCCAGCCCACTGTCATGTAGGACACTTTTTGAAATATATAATATGTACACTGTCATGTGTTGCACCCCAAGTCACCTAATAGGGTACATTTGTCTCCTGGGCGATGTACCCACTATTATATGTACATGGGATACATTTGTCTCCTGGGCGATGTATCCACCATAAATGCTGGTAACTTACGTCTGGATAACCTGATAGTCTGCAGGACTTGTGGTCGTAGGAATATCTCATTGCATCTTGCTAGTAACTAGGCTTGTGATAACCCTAGTTAGTTAAAGTATCAAGCCGTACTCTTTGATTGGCCGTGAATGTTGGATGGAGTCCTATCTTGTCTAGTCTTGCCTAGATCCAGTACATGGCTATCTCATGACACGCTTGTTTATGCTTACTTGTCGATAATTGGTTAGAGACTAAGTTCTGTTCAGGTGAAGGGTTACAAACCCGGTCCTTATTTGGTTTACGGGTTGTAACTTGGTTACCGGAATAGTCCTTTAGTTATCTTATCGTTTATCACCCTGTTTTCTCTAACTCATGTCTTTTGTTATTTTATTTATGTTATTATTGTGCTTTTATGTGCTAATATGCTAGTTTTAGTTCATAAGTGAAGCCTCCCTTGTGGCACTTGCTCTTTCTGGGGTCTGACCCAGCTGGTTTTGTATGGCCAGATTTCGAACAGCACTCGAGGTTCTACCTGTATTCCAGCCAGACGGTGAACACTAGAAGAAACCCTGGCAGCGAGTGGGTTATATTTTGCTCTCCCGCTCTATTGTAAAATTATTCTTTTGAGACATTTAGCCGTCGAGCAAGTGTTAGCTCGTGTTGAATACTTATATTTCTTGTCTGCCTATGGGCTGCAACATGATTAACAAATCCTAGGATTGATAATGTATGACTGAAACTCTTGCTAGTCCTCGCATTTTGTACGACTAGCTTCATGATCATCTATATATAAAATGTATGGGATGCCTTACTATTGATTATCTAATGGTATAACATCTTGTAACTATTCTTACTTGCTTGAGATTGAGACACTAGGCTTGTTCTTGACCATAAGAGACTATTGTCTTATAGAAAAACCCTCATACATATAGACAGCCGTGACCATATATGGAGGTGGAATACACTTCTATATTAGGTAGATGGCTGTGTTTGCCCCCGCTCTCCAGTATTCTGGATCTGAGGCGTGACATTATGTGATCGGCTTGGGAATCAAGATCAGGCTGTTCCATCTGACCGACTATGAACAAGTGTACAACGGAGCAGGATCAGGCCAGCCACCATGGAAAGCTATGAACAAGTAGGGTCAGGCTTTACCTGTCGTGAGGCGAGGGTATAGCTATGAACAAGTAACAAGTACAAGTGTGAAGAACAAGTAGGGATTTTGATCACACAACCACTAATAACTCCCCATCCCGAATAGTATAATGGATCCGGACATGACACGTCATGATACGGGACTCAAAAGCAGGAGGCCAGCCCGCCCCCAAGTATATGTCTATACAAGTACAGGTAACAAGTCGATTAATGTACCAATATACCAAGTAATCCAGAAACAACATCTCATGACAGGATCCGACGTATACTAGTCCATGAACCATCATATTGGAAATGAAGTAAGACACTACGATTGAATCAGATATAGCAGATATCAAGACAATAAAAACTATCAGTAAATGTACTCGCCTGTGGTCCTGAGCTGATAAGGTGAACAGATGCTCAGAGTAACCACAGACCTAAAGATGAGATACCATAAGTCAAAACAGAGTTTAATAATGAAAGAAAAGCTAATCTAGTCATAATATGCAAATCTAAGTCAAAACTAGGTCATATTGAGCCAAACTAGGTCATACTAGGTCTTACTGAGCCAAACTAGAACAAATAAGGTCACATGAAGTCAATCCAAGTCAAACTAGGTCAAACTGGGTCAAAGGTTGACTTATAGTTGACTTTTGGTCAACTGGTCAACACTGGTCAACTATAGGTTAACTCTAGGTCAAACTACTCTAATGTTGACTAATAGTTGACTTTTGGTCAACTGGTCAACTCTGGTTGAGTCCAGTCAAGTTATAGTCACTTTTAGGCTAATCTTGACTTTCGGTTGACTTTTGTTGACTTTTGGTCAAAACGGTCAACCGAGGTCAAAACTAGTCTAAGAGCACTATTACTGACCATTACCAACCAAGGGAACCAAATTCTACTTATATCTTAAGCCTTTAATCACATACCTTAGTCATAGGTAATTATCTTAACTTACCCTATTATCTTACCAAGGTAAACTCACTACCAAGTCTCTACCTTAGTTTTTAGACACTTTTCTACCTCAACATGGTATCCTAATACCATGCCCTCGTATCTCGGTACCATGCCATGGTATCTTGATACTCTAACTTCATATCTTGAAGTATCTAATACCTTATCTCATATATCAATACCTTAACCTCTACCCTACTAACATACCATATCTCAATATTTCTCACCAATACCCTAACTAACTCTCACACACAAACACTCAAGGGTTAAGGGACTAATTTTGATGAAAAGGATGAATGGATGAATGAATGGTGAATGAGTGAATAGATATGAATGGTGAATGGGTGAATGGATGAATGAATGGTGAATGGGTGAATGGATGAATGAATGGTGAATGGGTGAATGAATAAATAAATGGTGAATGGATATGAATGAAATGAAGTGGACTGCTATATGTGATAGATGAATGGATGGATGAATGGATTTGGATGGATAAAGGCTGAAATATATTTGAATGAATGGATTGAATGAATAGGGGTTGAATTGTGTGAACTGGGAAATGGATGAATGAACTGGGAAATGGAGGAATGTATGGGACTAATTTTTTGGATTTGTGGACTGATTTGTATGGGTGTTTGGGACTGAAATTGAATTAAAATGGGAGGGGGCTGATATGAGATGCAATTGGGGTCATGGAGGGCTGCCCCGGGTCTCCGATACAAGTCGAATTGAGTTGAAATTCGAATCCGACTCAAATAATCCCAAAACAATATCATAAATAATAAAATAAATCTAAAAATATTCTAAAATAAAAAATGACCAAAATCCCCTGTTCTTGAAAATTGGGGGTGACAAATCTATCCACCTTATAAAAATTTTTGTCCTCAAAATTAAAATAAAGCAATCACAGGAAACACATGCAGAAAACAATCCCATTCAAATACTTTCGAAAAAAACAGCAATAAAAAAATCTCTTTGAGGCACATCAAACACTTTGTAAATAAAAACTGATACGTTTTCGATACGGACACGAAACCAACACAAAATCACTCCTATCAAAAGTCAAAATTAACAATCACCAATGCAGTAATTATCAAAATAATTCAAATAGGTCAAATAACCAAAATACCCTTAGTTCATAAATGATATTAAAACATCTTAATCACGTGGTTAGGCTCTAGGTCAAGCAGTCTCTACGGTTTCACTAGCAACACTTCGATAATCATATGCGTCTGTCCAAAATCATGATACTCAGAATTTTCGTCATGCTAGTGAGCAAGGCTATGATAATCACAGAGTCCTCGACTAAGGTACATACCTCTAGAATCATAGTATTTAGAATTTTCGTATTGCCGCATGCTTGGCCACAAAAACCTTAAATTCTCACACCCGAGAAATACGTCCATAATCCGACTATATGTCCTCACTATGCCTGCTAACATGACCGTAGAAGACTCTAAAATCCTATAATCGAGGCGACCTAGCCCATACGACTTATCTCAGAGGAAAATTAGAATCATATAACAAGAATAACAGAACAAAATTGCTTAATTAACAAGGAACAGATAGAATCAAATTTCAAGACAGTTATAAGGAGGCAAATGCGGAAATGAGATCGAAAGATTGGAACCTACAATCTGCCCTGCTACTGCCTGTGTGTCCTCGACTGTCATGGCGAAAGCTCGTCCCTGTTGGCCTCTCCTAGCCTGCTGTACTCTGTCCTGGCCTGCCTGTCTGGCTGCACGTGCATCACAGTTCTTCATCTGGTGATCTGAAGCTCCACAGAATAAACAAACTCCTAGCCTCATCCTGCAAACCTCCCTGGTGTGCCCCAACTTCCTGCAGAAAGTGCACTGCATGGCCTGCCTCTGGCCCTGACCCTGCTGGTGGTGGGTACGTGCTGGTGCCTGCTGAAGCTGTAACTGAGGCTGCTGAAAGTGAGGGCGCTTGGCCGGCCCCATACTGGAACTCGCACCAAGAACATTGCTGCCCCTCTTCGGCTTGAGTTCGAAGTCTTCCTCTGCTATCTGTGCCTCCATCAGTATCTGCTCGAAGGTCACATCGTGTCGCCCGGAAGTACGAGTGAGAACCGCATAAATAAGGCCCCTCCGAAACTTGCGGGCTATATACCCCTCATTCTGGATCAGATCTGGTGTAAACCTACTCAAACGGAAGAACTCCGCTGCATACTCGTCCACCGACGAGTTCTCCTGCACCAATCCGACGAACTGGGCCTCCAGAGCTGTCAGAGCCATGTCGGAGTAGAACTTCTCCTTAAAGAGCTGCCTGAAGTCCTCTTATGTCAAACCCCTCACCGATGTACGAGGATCCGTACGAAACCATGTTAAGACGATGTCGAAAAATTGACTCGCCGTAGACGTCACCCAAAGTTCCTTCGGAACCTCTGCTAACTCCAGGCTCTTCTGGACGTCCTACAACAAGTCATCAGCATACAAGATACCCTCGGTACCCTTGAAGTCCCTCGGGTTCATCTTCCTGAAATCCAGACATGTGCCAGACCTCCCCTAATTCTGCTGCTGAACTGGGGCACCCTGAACTCTACCCGAGACTACCCTCTCAACTGCTGCCATCGCCAGCTGGTAGAAGTTATCCATACTCTGTCGTAGCACCTCTGTCTGGCAGTGGGATGTGTCAGCCTGATACTTCTATGCCTCTGTCTGGGCCCTCTGGGTCTGCATCATCTGCTGTAGAAGGGCCATCATCTGCTGTGTCTCCATCGGTAGCGGAGGTGGCAGTAGAAGAGTCTCAGGAATGACTATGGATGGTCCCGCAGCTGGAGGTGGAAGACCTCCTGGAACTGTCGCTGCTACTCCTGCCTAAAGGGCAGGAACTGAGGTGGCAACTCCCTCAACTACAGCTCCCGTAGCATGAGGTGGAGGTCCTACCAGATCGGGCCTCTCTGGAATAGCACTAGGTCCTGCTGCCTGAGAGCGAGTAATCGTCATCCTGAGGATAGATTGAAACAAGGAAATAATATGGCACATGATAAGGAATATCAAGGAAGGACAATTGAATTCAAATGCAAGAAGTGTTGTCATGGTAGTCAAAAGATCAGAATTTTTCTAAAATGTGATTGAGTAACTCCTATCATATCCTAGATACCATATCCTAGTCGCAGGCTCGTAATTAGTACTCTAAGTTGAGCACCATTACGAGATCGCACTAATTACGACATCAACCTGCGTGGGCCACCACAAAAATGTGTCACAACCCGCACCCTGAGGAAGGGCACGAGAACGTGGGTACGTCCAGCCTACGTCGCAGAATCGGCGGTAGAACACTGTATAGGTTGTCTATAAATACTACAACTAGACAAAATATAAGGGTACCTGTCATCTCCGTACGGAGGTATAATACGACATAACTCAATCACAAGAACAAACTAGGATAGATAGCACGAATTAAAAATATAATAGAAGGGAAAACTGGAAAAGAGTTCATGATCCAATACAAGCCCAGAGATATAAACACATCACAGAATCTCAAAATATAATATAAAATACTACAGTCTAAAAATACTAGCTGGATCGCAGTCCAGGCAAACCTAACTAAGCTATACTAGTCCAGGTCACAGTCCTGGCCTAAGCCTCCATCTGTCCCGACCCCATAGTAGGTCGAGCAGTCTGCCTCTGAATCATCTGTAATATATCAATGGTATCCTGTTAGGAAAATGAGCAAGTACAAACACTAACAGCAGTTCCATATGAATTGACAAATTCTATAAGAGACAGTATAATGAAATACAAGACAAAATCAATAGAAAATATATAACAGAATGTGAGTACTGAATATCATAACATGGTGAGAAAAGTACTGAATGTAGAACTAAGTAGGATATATGATATATAAAAGTAAACATAAAAGGTGCCATGAATTATTAGTACGTTATGTGATCGGCTTGGGAATCAAGATCAGGCTGTTCCATCTGACCAGCTATGACAAGTGTACAATAGAGCAGGATCAGGCCGGCCACCATGGAAAGCTATGAACAAGTAGGGTCATGCTTTACCGGTCGTGAGGCGAGGGTATAGCTATGAACAAGTAACAAGTATAAGTGTGAAGAATAAGTAGAGATTTTGATCACACAACCACTAATAACTCTCCATCTCCGAATAGTATAATGGATCCGGACATGACACGTCATGATACGGGACTCAAGAGCAGGAGGCCAGCCCGCTCCCAATTCCAAGTCTATACAAGTACAGGTAACAAGTCGAGTAATGTACCAATATACCAAATAATCCAGGAACAATATCTCATGACAGGATCCGACGTATACTAGTCCGTGAACCATCGTGTTAGAAATTAAGTAAGACACTACGACTGAATCGGATATAGCAGATATTAAGACAATAAAAACTATCAGTAAATGTACTCGCCCGTGGTCCTGAGCTGATAAGGTGAACAGATGCTCAGAGTAATCACAGACCTAAAGATGAGATACCATAAGTCAAAACAGGGTTTAATAATGAAAGGAAAGCGAATCTAGTCATGATATACAAGTCTAAGTCAAAACTAGGTCATACTGAGCCAAACTAGATCATACTAGGCCTTACTGAGCCAAACTAGAATAAACAATGTCACAGGAAGTCAATCCAAGTTAAACTAGGTCAAACTAGGTCAAAGGTTAACTTACAGTTGACTTTTGGTCAACTGGTCAACCCCGGTCAACTCTGGTCAACTCTAGGTCAACTCTAGGTCAAACTAGTCTAATGTTGACTAACAGTTGACTTTTGGTCAACTGGTCAACTCTGGTTGAGTCCGATCAAGGTCTAGTCACTTTTAATCTAAGTTTGACTTTTGGTTGACTTTTGTTGACTTTTGGTCAAAACAGTCAACCTAGGTCAAAACTAGTCTAAGAGCACTATTATTGACCATTACGAACCAAGGGAACGAAATTCTACTTATATCTTAAGCCTTAAATCACATACCTTAGTCATAGGTAATTATCTTAACTTACCCTATTATCTTACCAAGGTAAACTCACTACCAAGCCTCTACCTTAGTTTCTAGGCACTTTTCTACCTCAACATGGTATCCTAATACCATATCCTCGTATCTAGATACCATGCCATGGTATCTTGATACTCTAACTTCATATCTTGAAGTATCTAATACCTTATCTCATATATCAATACCTTAACCTCTATCATACTAACATACCATATCTCAACATTGCTCACTAACACCCTAACTAAATCTCACACACAAACACTCAAGGGTTAAGGGAGTAATTTTGATGAAAAGGATGAATGGATGAATGAATGGTGAATGAGTGAATGGATATGAATGGTGAATGGGTGAATAGATGAATGAATGGTGAATGGGTGAATGAATAAATGAATGGTGAATGGGTGAATGGATGAATGAATGGTGAATGGGTGAATGAATAAATGAATGGTGAATGGATATGAATGAATGAAGTGGACTGCTATATGTGATACATGAATGGATGGATGAATGGATTTGGATGGATAAAGGCTGAAATATATTTGAATGAATGGATTGAATAAATATGGGCTGAATTGTGTGAACTGGGAAATTGATGAATGAACTGGGAAATGGAGGAATGTATGGGACTGATTTTTTAGATTTGTGGAATGATTTGTACGGGTGTTTGGGACTGAAATTGAATTGAAATGGGAGGGGGATGATATGGGATGCAATTGGGGGGCTGAATTTGGGTCATGGGAGGCTGCTCCGGGTCTCCGATACAGGTCGGATTGAGTTAAAATTCGAACCCAACTCAAATAACCCCAAAATAATATCATAAATAATAAAATAAATCCAAAAATATTCTAAAATGAAAAATGACCAAAATACCCATGTTCTTGAAAACTGGAGGTGACAAATCTATCCACCTTTAAAAAAAATTTGTCCTCGAAATTAAAACAAAGCAATCACAGGAAACACATGCAGAAAACAATCCCGTTCAAATACTTTCAAAAAAAATCAGCAATAAAAAATCTCTTTGAGGCACATCAAACACCTTGTAAATAAAAACTGATACGTGTCCGATACGGACACAAAACTAATACAAAATCACTCATATCAAAAGTCAAAATTAACAATCACCAATGCAAAAATTGTCAAAATAATTCAAAGAGGTCAAATGACCAAAATACCCTTAGGTCAAAAATGACATTAAAACATCTTAATCACATGGTTAGGCTCTAGGTCAAGCAATCTCTAGGGTTTCACTTGCAACACTTCGATAATCATATGCGTCTGTCCAAAATCATGATACTCAGAATCTTCGTCATACTAGTGAGAAAGGCTACGATAATCACATAGTCCTCGACTAAGGTACATACCTCTAGAATCATGGTATTTAAAATTTTCGTATTGCCGCATGCTCGGCCGCAAAAACCTTAAATTACTACACCCAAGAAATACGTCCATAATCCGACTATATGTCCTCACTATGCCTGCTAACATGACCATAGAAGACTCTAAAATCCCATAATCGAGGCGACCTAGCCCATAAGACTTATCTCAGAGGAAAATCAGAATCATATCACAAGAATAACAGAACAAAATTGATCACTTAACAAGGAACAGATAGAATCGAATTTTAAGACAGTTATAAGGAGGCAAATACAGAAATGAGATTGAAAGATTGGAACCTACAATCTGTCCTGCTACAGCCTGTGTGTCCTCGACTGTTATGGTAAAAGCTCGCCCCTGCTGGCCTTCCCTAGCCTGCTGTACTCTGTCCCGGGAGACGACTATCGATTCGATAGAATCGGGGTGTAACATAATGGTATCAGAGCACGGCTTTACATCCTTGGCCTCCAGTGTCGAGTTCCTAGTTTCAAACCGTTGACCTCGTGTCGATGAGATGAGTTATTCCATATGCTGAACCCATGACATTTTCTGAAACTAACGAGAGTTGCCTTCTTTTTCCTGCAATTGCGGAAGCTCGGGCAGAAGATGAGACGAGCGTTTCCAGCGGCTCGAGTACTTCCAGACCCGAGCATTCCGTCAACCCGACAGGGATGACGCCTATCGTAGCCAGACCTTCCGACGTCCCGATGCAACGGATGCTACAAATGCTCGAAATACAGCAACATCAAAATGAGCTCCATCGCCAGCAGGCAGAGGTACGTCAGACCCAGTTCGAGAATCGGTTCGAGGCTCAATTCAAGCTGCAGCAGCAGCAGCTGTATATACTCCAATAAATAGTACAATCGGTCGTGGCCAACAATAATTCAACGATGATGCCTACCATAATCGAGCCTGCGGTTCGATCCAACGAAGCTGAACCGGAGGCGCCCGTGCTCTCACCTACGGTACCGAGAAGTTATAACTTTGACGTGTCAAAATTCACAAAAAGCTGTCGTACTCCCTTCAACGACCCAGAAGATCCCTCTGTGGCGATCGACTAGTTGGAGGAGCTGGAAGACAAGTTCGATCTTCTGGGTGTCGAAGAATCGAAGAAAGTTGCGTGTGCTAAACTTCTACTTTGAATAAACGCGCACGATTGGTGGGCCGTGCGAAAGCGAGCAATTCGATGTAGAAACGGGACGGCGGCGATCTCATGGGCTGCATTCAGAAATACGTTCGAGACTGAATATCTTTCTGCAGCCGTGCGACAGGAGAAAGAAAACGAATTTATGCAGTTGAGGCAAAGAAATATGACTCTACGATAGTATGCGGCTGAATTCAACAAACTAGCCAAATTTGCTGGAGCCTATCTACCTACCACTGCAAGTCGAGCTCGACGATTCGAAGTGGGCCTGCGTTCCACTATCCATGCTCACGTTTCGGTGCCTGAATACAAAACTATGGACGAGGCACTCAACCATGCCCTCCGTCTGGAGTCCGAGTATCCTCCTGCTACTACTAGCGCTGTTCACTTTAATAACAAACGCCATAGTAATGCGAGAGGCAACAACACGCACAAACGTCAAAATCGTGGCAACGGAGGCGGCAACCTGACGAAGGATCGAATAGTCTACAATTTCTGTCACAAAAAGAGGGCACATGGCCAATGAGTACCGATTGAAGAACAGAGCAAGCTTCGGGTGCGGCCGGATGGATCACATTGCACACAATTGTCCAGAGAACCCGAACCAATGCCCTTAACAACATCAATAGAACCGAGGCCAAGCACCTCGGGCTCCACAGACCGCACCACAGAATGGCCAGGACCGTCGCCCCAATGCTCAGGGCCGTGTCTATGCCATGACTCGAGACGAAGCGTTCGCATCTGACACAGTCATAACAGGTATACTGCAATTCAATAATAAACCTGCTCATGTATTGTTTGATTCAGGTGCCACGCATAGTTTTATACCAGCAGACTTCGCCGTCGAGCACAAATTTTCTTTAACACCGCTGGGTCTCGATCTTACTGTTAACGTACCGTCGGGCATGCCACTACTTGCAAATTTAGTCTACAAAGACGGAATCATCTGTATAGGTGGTCAAATATCAGTCTTGATGCGATAGTTCTAGATATTAAGGACTATACCGTCATTCTGGGGATGGATTGGCTCGGTCCGTGCAACACAACCATAGACTGTGTTGAAAAGAGGGTCACATTCCGTATACCTGGAGTGCCTGAATTCTGTTACTAGTGTGGTGAGGCATCGCCGACCTGTATGGTGATCTCCGTAATATCTGCTCGACGGATGCTGTATTACGGGTGCGAAGGCTATCTAGCGTTCGTTCGAGACATGCGACAGGATGGTACAAATGCGGGTCAGACCGACGTTGTGACAGAATTTCCAGATGTGTTCTCAGACGAACTGCCTAGCATGCCGCCCGATAGAGAGATTGAGTTCACTATCGATACACTCCCCGATACCCGACCGATCTCTAAAGCCCCATACAGAATGGCCCCTACAGAACTTAAAGAACTTAAAGTACAGTTGCAAGAGTTGCTCGACAAGGGATTTATTCGACCCAGCATCTCGCCATGGGAAGCACCCGTGCTGTTCGTCAGGAAGAAGGATGGCTCATTGCATCTTTGTATCGATTATCGCGAGCTGAATAAAGCTACCGTCCGAAACAAACATCCCCTATCCCGTATAGACGATCTGTTTGATCAGCTGCAAGGAGCTACGGTGTTCTCCAAAATTGATCTGCGTTCGGGTTACCATCAACTCAAGATCAAGCCGGACGACATGCCGAAGTCTGCCTTTCGCACTCAATACGGCCATTATGAATTCCTGGTAATGCCGTTCGGCCTAACGAACGCCCCTACTGCTTTCATGGATTTGATGAATCTGGTGTTCCGACCATTCCTAGACAAGTTCGTAGTAGTCTTTATCGACGATATACTCGTCTACTTGAAGAATAGGCAGCAACACACTGAGCGTCTATGGACCGTACTTCAGACCCTTCGAGAAAATTAGTTATATGCGAAGCAAAGCAAATGTGAATTCTGGCTGAGCAGCGTCGCATTCCTCGAACACATCATTTCAGCTGAAGGCATTGCAGTCGATCCAAAGAAAGTTGAAGCCGTTGTAGATTGGAAACGGCCAACGTCCGTCGGCGAGATTCAAAGTTTTCTTGGCTTAGCGGGATACTACCGACGCTTCGTGAAAGACTTCGTGAAGATCGCATCGCCTCTGACTCGCCTCACCCAGAAAGGAGTCGCATTTGAATGATCAGATAACTTTGAAGTTTTATTCCAAGAGTTAAAGCAACGGCTTGTCTCGGCCCCGATACTCGTACTTCCAGAAGGGACTGAAGGTTTCCAGATATTCAGCGACGTGTCCGGTCAGGGCTTGGGGTGTGTGCTGATGCAGCGGAACAAGGTGATATCTTTTGCTTCCCGATAGCTAAAGCCGCACGAGAAGAACTACCCTACTCATGACCTGGAGTTAGCGGCGATTGTGTTCGCTTTAAAAATGTGACATCACTATCTTTATGGCATGGCGTGCATGATCTATACTGATCACAAGAGCCTCAAGTATCTTTTCACACAAAAGGAACTGAACTTGCGGCAATGGCGTTGGCTTGAACTGATCAAGGATTACGACTTGACTATTGACTATACGCCGGAAAAGAAAAATGTTGTGGCGGACGCTCTGAGTCAGAAGTATATCGCCTTGCTATCCATAGACCGCATACTACTATGCGACCTAGAAGAGATGTGCATCGAACTTCGAGTCCGATTCAGGAATGTGCAGTTGGCAAAGTTGCAGTTAGAGCCCAACTTGCAAGAAAAGATCAAGACCGCTCAGAAGGACGATCCGTACCTGAAGAAAATACGAGAGCTAATCTCAACGGATAGGACGACCGACTTTGCGAAAGACGAAACCGACATGCTTCGATTGAAGGGTAGGCTATGCGTTTCGGACGATTCAGAACTTAGAAAGGAGATATTGTCGGAGACGCACTATGCGAAGTACACCTTGCATCTCGGTAGCACGGAGATGTACAAAGATCTCTGCACAAACTTCTGGTGGCACGGGATGAAAAAAGATGTAGCACTTTTTGTGTCGCAATGCATGGCCTGTCAGCAGTTGAAAGCTGAGCACCAAAGACCGGGCGGGAAGATACATAATCTGGCAATTCTGGAATGGAAGTGGCAGCACGTGTGCATGGATTTTATTGTTGGTCAGTCGAAAACGTCGCATGGAAATAATGCCATCTGGGACATCTTCGATCGACTAACCAAGTTAGCGCACTTCATTGCCATTAAAGTTACTTGAACCGTTGATCGCCTGGCACAGATTTATCTTGATGAGATAGTACGGCTGTACGGAGTTCCAGTATCCATCGTCTCTGATCGGGATTTACGGTTTATGTCGCGATTCTGGAGTAGCCTTCAGTCATCTCTAGGTACCAAGTTGTAGTTCAGCTCAGCTTACCATCCTCAGACCGACGGCCAAACGGAGTGCGTCAATCAGATTCTCGAAGACATGCTACGACTATACGCAATTGACTTTAAATCAAGCTGGGATGTTCACCTACCTCTGGGTGAAATTGCATACAACAATGCTATCAATCTAGCATTCAAATGGTGCTGTATGAAGCCTTGTACGGACGAAAGTGCCGATCACTCATTTGCTGGGACGAAGTCGGAGAGCGACAGATTCTCGGCCCGGAACTGGTAGAACAAACTGTACAAAAAGTTCGTCTCATTCGAAAAAGATTAAAGACCGTAAAGAGTCATTAGAAAAGCTACGCGGATGTTCATCATCGACCCCTCGAGTTTCAAGAAGGTGATCACGTATTTCTCAAAGTGTCGCCCATGCGAGGAGTTACTCGGTTCGACATGAAGGGGAAGTTGAGTCCGAGATTCGTTAGGCCTTCGAAATACTCGAACGGGTCGCCCTAGTGGCCTATAAAATTGCCCTACTGCCGGCACTAGAAGGTGTACACAATGTCTTTTATGTCTCTCAGTTGCGGAAGTACGTGCACGACCCGAGCCACGTGGTAGATTTTGGCTAACTGGAGCTAAAGTCTGACTTATCATACGTTGAAGAGCCAGTTCAAATCTTAGAACGCAAGGATAAGCTGCTGCAAAATCGAGCGATCTCTCTCATCCGCGTCCTATGGAGGAACCATTCGGTCGAAGAGTCGAAGTGGGAGCTTGAATCGGAAATGAAGGAGAAATTTCCTTCGTTGTTCTCGTAGAGGTAGGTTCTATCCTTTAGTTTCAAGGACGAAGCTTTTTATGAGTTGGTTATGGTGTAGTGTCCCGTCCCTACATTGTTCCTGTTTCCGTCCACGGGGTGCGCGAGAAAGGAACACTGTCGCTATCGATTCGGTCGGGACCGATAGGTCGAAATCGGCCGAGTCGATCGAACGGAAACGATTGAATTAAGATCCATTCCACGTTATGGAATGGCTTCTTCGGAACCAAGTCCTATATTCAGCGGGTTGCGCCTCGAGGATTGGCTCTGCGGCTGAGTCGGAAGAGACCTCTCGTTGCTCTGATTTTCATGCCACACTTGATTTGGCTTTGGCTTTGGTTTTCGTGAATATTTTTGATAGATTTTCGTGACTTGCGTTTTCGACCTTCGCATTCATATCGAAATTTCTTTAAATTACACAGTGTTATAATCAGTTGCTTATGCGATTTCAGGTGATCGCGTAGGCGACGTCAGTGCAGCCAACCGGTCGCTCGCTTGAAGCAAGTCTAAGGCGAGTGGCTGACCTCCTTCGCCCCGTTCCTCTACTTCAAAATTAATATGAAGTAAATGAATGCTTGTCATAATAGTGTAGAATCAAAGAAATCGTGGCACGATTCTTTACGAAACACTTGCTATCAAACTGTCGGTATTAAAAATGGAAAACATGCTTCTTTATGCAATTCTACTTAGCCTATGCAAAACAATGAATGAATCGATTAATGTTTATCGCAACGATATGGCTAAGTGAGTAAATCGACTAAGTTCATAATAAAGGTTAAGTTTCGCATATAAAAGAGAAAGGATAAGATCCTCGAAAAGAGATATAGCATATTTCAAGACTCTGCAAAACGATCATTGGACAACTTGTCGACAAGGTGTAGTTTCCTCGAACGGTTGTCTAGGCCAAGGGACCGATTCGGCCCGGGGGAACGAGTATAGCAAGTGCCAGCCTTACATCGGCATGGGTTATGCAAGAACTTTCGTATCAGGGCTCGCTACCCGCCGCAAAAGGGTCCCGTCTAACCCAGCTACAGTCCGTGATTGCTTGACATTGCCAGTGGCCTTCACACCCTTTCACTGCTTAACTAATGCACGTGACACGAGATGAATATGATAGCTGCTTAATGTTTACAAATTTATATGCTTGCCTCGAAACATGTTAACATAGAAATTGATTAGGATGGTTAGAAAGATCACATAAATAGCTAGCTAACATGTTTATAAAACTGCTTGAATCAAATACAGAGCTTGGATTTTAATTAGCCATTCGCCAGTACATGTGATCGTACTGATCCTCGCTCTTTGCAGGTCTCGCGAATCAGGAAGGACATGCCTGTAGTAACCCTAGAGGGGGGTGAATAGGGTCAAGCTAACTAATCAAGCACGTAGCACAAGCTAATAGGCAATTTAAAAATATAAGTGCAAGAGAAGAAGCAATAACAATACCGACACACGATATATCCTGGTATCCTCCCAAGAGGCACTCCAGTCCCGGAACTCTCTCCGGCTTTAATCCACTATTTGAGTAAGTAGTTACACACGAGTTTGGATCCGAAGAACTCGCCAACTTCTTACACGAGAGCTTTAATCCGAAGGCCTCTCCGACTTCAACCGAGAGTTTGGATACGAAGACTCTCCAACTTCAACCGAGAGTTTGGATACGAAGACTCTCCAACTTCAACCGAGAGTTTGGATACGAAGACTCCCCAACTTTAACCTTTCACAATAGGTTTGATCTCCTTATACAATATGATGAAGATCTCACTTTTCAACTCAATAACTCTAACACAATTTGTGGATGGCAAATGAAAGCTTTGTAGAGTTGTTTGTGGATAGGCTTTGGTGGTTTAGAAATTTTTAGGCTCAAAGCATCAACCTTGAATGAAGGGGTTCAAGGCTATTTATAACCAAAGCATTGAAAAGAGCTCAAGGCAACTTTTCAATCCACGAACCGGCATACCGCCGGTATGATCCGGCATACCGGCGGTATACCGGTCTGGGATTGCAACGGCTAGAAATATAGCCGTTGGGATCATTAATGGCTGGAAATCCGACCGTTGGAATTTCAACGTTTCGGAAGCGGTATACTGTCGGTATGGACCGATATGCCGTAGGTATGCCGGTTTTGTAAACAGAAACTTTCTGTGAACAAAAACCGGTATAACGTCGGTATACCGTCGGTATGTCGTTTTCTACCAAAAATGATCCTGGGCTTATTCCTGCCCTAGCTTTCGATTTTGCCATCCATTTCTTGTGTTTACAATAATTCCTAAGACTCATTACAGACTCCAGATAAACTTAGGCAGGTGCAGGCTTCTTCAGAGTCTTGAAATGATGATGGCATGACTTGGCTTCTTCCTTTGATAGGTGCTGGCTTTTTCCCTTGGCGGCAGCTGTCCAAAGATATCCAGTTTGTAAAAACTGAATACCTTTCGGGGGCTTCGTCCCCGAACCCCCGATGAGGGGCGCTGCCCCCTCGACCCCCGTCCGCTGACCGGGGAGCGGAACCCCCGGTGCGTGGCTCCAGAGATGTCGTCGGGTGGTTCGGAAAAATCTTGTGGGATCCATCGTCTTTGGCCCACCATGATTTCTTCATTGCATTGCATATGTCCACATTGATCTTGCTAATTACTTTTCTGCAAATACATGTTAGACGAACAAAGCAATATACATGTAGCAAGAATGATAAGATAAAAGCACATTAGGACTATGCGAAGTTTAAGTATCATTGCTATAGTGATAGCATAAATATTAGTGATATCATAATGTTAAACTTAATTGAATAACCATAATCAAAACATAGTTCTAATTTTGGTAGCTCAATTAAATTTAACATATATATATATATATATATATATATATATATATATATAAACTCATATCACTCATATGTAAACCAATAGGCACATATCACCAAAGGTATAAGCATAAGTAGAAATGCTATAGCGATAGTATGAAGATTAGTGATAATGAAATGCTAAACTTAACATATTAACCATATTCAAAAATATGATACAATCATTGGGCTAACAGTGCCAACTAGCTCGGCAACGTTCGTAATTTTGAAGCTTCGGCCGTGTGTCGAAGACTTGTCCCCGCAACTCTACTTTTGAAGACTCTCAACCGTGCAAGAAAAATGGCTCAGCGTCCCTCCATTCTAGGTCACTGGAAGACTCCGTTGTATATTAAGGGATGTGTGCAATGTATGGAATGGCTATCTCATCGGCCCTCTTTTGTAATCGAGTCATGTTGTAGCCCGCGCGGAATGAGTCCTGTACTGGATTCTGTAAATGATGTTCATTATCGATGAAGATCAAAGTTTCCTTTACCTAATGTGTGATTCAATTTGTCTGCTTATTCTCTTAGATCTTGTGTCTCGGATTACCTTATGACTATGCCTTGTGCGATCGCAAATTAGGTTCGCACGGTATCACGCCTGGGGGATGACTATCTATTCTACGGAATCGGGGCGTGATAGTGCCGCTGACAGCTGGGCCCACCCTACTCGGCCCAAGCGGCTGACGGGTGGGCCCGACTGCTCTGACTGGGTAATTAATAATTAAAAATTGATTTAAAAATCAATTTAACTCCAAATAAATTCCTAAAAATTACAAAAAAAGCTCAGAAAATTATATAAAATCCAGCGGGCCTGGGTGCTGACCCCGTGCTTCATCTTCCTTTAGAATTACAGAATCCAGCCAGTGAGCTCTATATAGAAGCAACCAGACTACTTCTGTCATAATTTTAAGGCTCTACGGTTGGATGGCGAAGTGGAACTGGTAACGGCTTGTACAAACCGGTTGTACTATCCCCGTTTTATAACCTTCTAGAGCCTAAATAAAAATACTAGGTCACAAAATAACCCTAATTGATCCTATAGTAAAATCTTGGAAGTCTTTAAAGTATATAAACCTTCATAAAATAAATACTTAAAAATTTTCAAAAATTATAGTAAAATATGAAATAGCTAAATAATACTTATATAAGATCTATAGGGGCCATATGACCTTAATATGGTCACAGCTCGCCTATAAGCTTAGGTATGACCCCTAATGATCATAAGAATTAATCATAATAAATAAATAAAAATCCTAAATTTCTAATCTAGGAGCATATGCCACATACTATCCCCCTTAAAATATTTTTGTCCTAAAAAACTAACATAGCATAATAATAACGTCTACAGGCAATCTAAAATAATTCCCAGTCTAGATCATGGAAAGGATTAAAAATTTAAGATAACTAATCAAGCATACTACTAATTAACTAAACATGCATGCTAACTATAACTATGGAAGGCTTTAAAGGGAACCTATTTAATTTACCTATACCTTCAGGTCGAGTCACAGCTACAAATGCTTGCCCTTGTCCTTGCTGCTGCGGTCCTCCTAGTCCTTCCTGAGTAGGTGCTGAGCCTCGAAGGGGAGGTACCGTGAAGCAATCTTTCACCCTGTGAGTAGTCGATCCATACAATAAGTATTGTCCTAATTTTTTGCGACATACCTCGAAATAATGTCTTGGTCTCCTATAGTATGGGCATGTAGTAATTGTCTGAGTCTGATTATGCTACTGTGGTGCTGGAGCTTTACCAGAAGGTCAGAACTGATGTTGCTGGGAACGAGGCTGCTGGTGATATGTTGCGGTGAAGTCTTTTATGGAATATTGGAACGTTTTGCTGGTCCTGATTGGTTGCTACCTCCTCCATACGCATCTTGATCTCTCTTCGGCCTGGGATTCAGTTCTTTCTCTACTTATGCGACCTTCAAGATCTTCTCATAGGTAGTGGCTCGACTGGTAATGACAATTAGGCGAATCTCGCAAGATAATCCTTTCTTGAATCTTTGAGTTTTGCTTTCAGGAGTATTGACCATGCTTTCTACAAAACGGTTGAGGCGACAAAACTCTGCGGTATACTCGCCAACGGTAAGTTTTCCCTGCTCCAGACTATCAAATTGACTCTCTATAGCCTCTCGAGCTATGTCGGGGTAGAACTTCTTCTTGAATAGCTCCTTAAACTCTGCCCAAGTTACATCTGGTGTAGCTAGTCAGGGCTCATCTCGATACTACGTTCGGGCGACGTCGAAAAGCTACATGCTTGATGACTCTATCTTCAAGTCTTCAGGAACTCCAGTCATCCGAAGAAGCCGCTCCACGTTCTCTATCCACTCGTCAGCATAAAGAATCCCTTATGTCCCATAGAATTCCAAGGGCGTGAGGTTCATGAAGTCCTTAGAAGTTCCTGGGCGAGGTCAGGGAGCATCTCTAGTCGGAAGAGCCTCTCTCAAACTATCACGGAAGATATTAGCCTGCTTATTCTAGGAATCGATGAGTCACTGGAAGATCCCAAGAAGCTGAGCATTGTCCAGTGCAGGTGCTGGAGGCAGATTCTGCGAAAGAAATTATGGGGGTGGTGGAATATCATCTGTGCGGAACCTCAAGGTATATGGATGTGATAGATCACCCTGATGAGTAAGATGGCCTCCATGTGTCAGTGTGGTCCCATCTATAGAAGTTACACCTGCAGCTGGTGGAGTGCCCATGGATGTGGTGTTCTTGTCCTGAGAATCTATTGACTATAATAAATAAAATCATTAAACGGTAGGAAGATTCAAGCAGAATGAAAATCAAAGAGTAGTTGAAGTCAAATATAGAGATCAACGTATCAAATATATGGAGGAGGTCCTTAAAATCTAATTATATTCGCAGGCCCGCGGTAGTACGACTAACTTAAGTACTACCACTTGTTCATAATCTTTTACGAAAACTGACATGTATGGGCCACCATAAAAAACTTGTCACGACCGGCTCCCGGATAATCGAGTACGAGTTCGTAGCCAAGTCCAGCCTACGTCACGGTATCAGCGGAGAATGCTGTATGATACATACAATAAAATTCTTCACAGATACAACTGATCACATATACAAATCATACTCAACAATAACACAAACCAAGAAAATAAGAGTATGATAGATAATAAAATAATAATATCCAAATTCAATAGCAAAGAGACTAAATCCAAAATAATAATATGGTCCATCCGGGAACAAATTCGGTCCAACTATGAAAGTAAAAGTAAAACATAATTAAAGGTAAATCTAGATCCCTCCAGAGATCGATCATGGCCCCTGAGTCTCGGTACCAACATCGTCAGCACTACCCTCTGATGGTCCATAATAAGAAGTGTAGAGATAGTCATCCTTACCTCCTCTATTGCCAATAATCCAGTCAGAAAAGAAGCAAAGTACAACCATATTGCATTTAATGTTGTTAGCACAAAATAAGCTAGAACAATGAGAAACAATAACAGTAAAGAACATGTAAAGAACTAGCAGAATATGAACAATATATGAGAAATAATAACCATGAATGAGTAAGCCAATAGACAAGAAGCATGTAGATAAAGAACTGAATTATGATCATGAACAATGGAAACAACCATGTGTGTATGAAATACCTTTTGATACGTGAACGACTGGACTAATACGGCACATCATAGATGACTATCCACATTTTTGATGCGGGTAAGCCATACGTGAAGTGTATGACTTAGCTATCCATATTAAACATTCATTGGGATTTGTTCAAGTACCTACCGAGTATTTTACCTTCCGACTCACTAAAAATAACGGTCAATGATATAATAAACCTACTATGTCACCATCATGTCACAATGGAATATCAAACAAGAAAATAATAAAGAAAGCATTATAATATACTAAAACATAATGCAATACTGTACTTGCCTGACCACTGTCATGCCTCGATTCCGAATAATCGATAGTCATCCCCCGGGCGTAATGTTATGCGAACCTAGGTTGCGATCTGTCACGACCCGCACCCTAGAGTAAGGGGATGAGACGTGGGTACGTCCAGCCTACGCCGCAGTGTCAGCGGTAGAACGCTGTCCTAGGTCTCATACATCTAACAGTATAAGGCTAAGCAGTTTATACTCCCCGAATGGGGGTGACATAGCAGAATATAAACTCAATCACATCTAAGGTAGAGCATAATGGAAGATAGATAAAACATGAAATCCAAAAGAGATACAACAGATAGAAGTCTAAGTGTCTAAGATACACCAACCCAGAAATACATCTCAAAGCTCAAATACAGTAATCCATAAAATAAATACAACTCAAGACAACTGAAAATAAGCTATAAGTAAACCCTAGCTATCTATACAACCTCTACTGTGTCTTCTCTAGGCTAGCAGGCAACCTCCAGGCTATCTGTAAAATTTATCAACAGGTCCAGTCAGGACAGGAGCGAGCACAGTACATCTCAACAAATCATAGCAGGTCAGGATATATAATCATGCTAGAGAGTAAGATACAAGATACTGAAGGAATAACATGATAAAAAGAGAGACTATAAATAAATAGCTACAGTATATAGAGAACTAACAGTGCTAGTGATTCAGAGCACAAGATGGTTATGTAGACGGCACGATATTATACACGAGTAACCTACAGAGGTTGTACACGAGTAATCTACTGGATTGAATACATAACCACTTCTACTCCCCCGCCCCAATCAATACACAAGGATCTAGTTAAGTTATGTTATTGTACACGAAGGTCATGTGAATACATGATTATACACGATTTCATACGTTTCGTACACGAATGTCACAAATACAAGGAGTACACGATGTTCACGATAAAGTACACGAACACGAATACCCGATGTATCCGCTAAGGGGATAACATCACACAACAAGATCCATATAGTACAAATCCGTGTTTCCAACGTGTCAGCATCATGTAAAATAATCTAAAGCAGGAAATATACTCCTAATGCAGGATATGAAATGATCAGAGAATGTACTCGCCTGGTATCCTGAATATCTGAAGAGAATATACTGTCCGAGGAGTGGTGTCTGGCTCCTATAGAACAGTACAAGTCACTACATGTCCAAAATAGTAAAATAGACTGCTACAATGCATTCTACATGATATTTTGGTCAATCTAGGCTAAAGTCAACCCTTGGTCAACTCTAGTCAACTACACTAGTCAAAGTAGGTCAACTAGGTCAAGTTCTAGCCCAAACAAGTCTAACAAGTCTCACTAGGCCTAACCAAGCCTAGGCTAGCACTCACACAATCACAAGGCAATGTGAACCACAACAATGCATAATATAAAATAGATACTATGTATAAATACATACCTTCATACATATATGCATATCCACATTACATACATATTTATATATATAGGCATATGTTACATCATGCATATTTACATAGTCACATACATATATACATTCATGCACATTTACGTACATATTTTTATACATTATATATGTTAACATTCATTACAATGCATTATATTTTACTTATACCTTTGATTGATTGATTCATTCATATATGACATTCATTCATGCATATTACATACTTACATGCATTTATACATTGTATATAACATGTAAAAATAGAAGAGAAAAAAAGGGGAAAAAAACTGAAATGGAAAGGGAAGGGAAGGAAAATGTAAGGAAAAAGAAAAACAGTGGACATATACATGCTTGCATCATATATTCTACATTACCATACATGCTATCATTATATATTGCATTACAATATTTATATATTATGCATTCATATCTATCATTACATATATACCTTACATTCATATCTAGCATTCATTATATACTTTCATGCATACATTGTATATCATTATTTCATTCATACATTTATGCATTGCTTACATACATTATATTAATTGCATTCCTACATGCTTGCATTCAATCATATATATACATTAATGTAAAGAGAATATATATCATTTTATTCATCTAATATATCATGCATTACATACTCTATATTCATTTAATACCCATACTACATAGGCTCATAGGTTATACAAAATGCATATATCGTATAGTCACTCTTCTACTTAAAACCAATACTGTACTAATTGTGCCTCTACTAAACTCTAGGATTAAAGTATGTTGTAGCCCTTCGTGTTAGCTTTCTGAAACTTCAAACGGATCGTATTTTCGTGTCCGAAAGCTCCCAAAATTGCGAAAATACCGAAACACGTTCGTCTTTCGTACAGCTGACACTCAAATAATTCTACAGAAAGTTACAAAAAGAATTTGTCTTATTAAAATATATATTTGGAAAGCTAACTTCGATACGGTTCTTTTAAAAAAAACGGAAGATAAATCGGAGTTCTAAGCTAAAATTTATGACATTTCTAAGTTGCTTTGGTTAATAAAAACGTGGATAAAAATTATGACGGATTTGACAAATGAACACATATAGGCCAAGATACTTGGATACAAACATAGGTATCCAAATGAAACTCATTCTAACCATCCTAACTAAGATCAATCCACTCTCTAACCATTATAAAACTGAATTTAAATATCTATTTAAACTATTATCATACATACATACACATGGGGTGTCCTAATTTGGGATCTATCAAGTAGGACACAAGACACATATCTAAAATCCTCAAGAGAGCTCCAAATGGCCTCAAATTTGAATCTAAATGGGACATATGTATGAGGATGGATCCTACGGATTCAAAACTAATTTATATGCAAAGAAAATCAATTTAGAGGATGGGTTTTACCTATTGGGAGTGGAATCCCAATGAAATCCTTTAGGACACGGCTCCGATACGAAGATCCCTCAAAGTGGACATTCCTCCTTGCACTCCTCTTCCAATCCTTGGTAGCACCCTTCCCTTGGAGAATGGGAATGATTGAGGGAAGGTTTGGTGAAGGAATGATTTGATTTGGAGATCAAATCAATGGGAAGGCTCTCTAAAATTGGGGAAGAACAAAAGGAAAATAAAAGAGGCAAGATTGTAATGAATGAAATGAATCATTCTCTCCTAAAGGTGGCTGCCATAAAGAGTCTATTACGGCTAATGGGAAATGTCCTAATTGCCCCTCTCTAGTCTCATTTGGTTAAGTCTAGACTAGGTTCAAGTTTGGGGTCAAAATGATCTAGTTTTGATTCTCTAACTTAACCATTCTAACATGATAAAGATTAGTTTAATTAACTAACTTAATGTTGGGTCTTATGAGCCATGCTTAACTTAATATTGGGTCCCATCTAGAGTACAAGCTACCTGGGTCACAATACAAGTCGAAACGAGACGAAACTCAAACCCGACTAAACAAATCCAATAAAAACAATATTAAAAATATAAAATTTTCCCAAAATATTAAAATATAAAAAATGACCAAAATCATAATACATCAATTTAATTATTATTAAAAATAATCTAAAATTCACCAATTAATCAAAATTCTAAATAATTCAAAAGTCACAAAATGACCAAAATATCCTTAGCCTAAAAAGTTGTAAATAGTCATTCTAATCACATGGTTAGGTCCCCATGGTTAGTCTCTAAGCTTAGCAAAACTAGGGATTAACTAATTAACCATCAAAATCATAATTCAATATTTTAAATAGTTTTAAATTGATTAAAAAAATTACCAAAAATTACAACATGAGTTAAATCTTATTATCGATTAATCAAAATTATAAAAGTTCAAAATTACCCTCATTTTAGAAAAGTGGGTGTTACACGATCGCACAAGGCATAGTCATAAGGTAATCTGAAACACAACATCTAAGAGGGAGAGAGAGCAGAAAATTCAAACAATGCTTGAGACAGAGAAACTTTGCATTTTATTAATAATAAACATCATTTACAAACTCTATTACAATTGTGCCGTGCGGGATTTACAACATGACTCGATTACAAAAGGAGTGCCAATGAGATAGCCATTCCATACATATATCTCTCATTTACAACAAAAGGATTCCAGTCACTTGGATTAGAGGGAGGCCGAGACATGTTTTTTGGACTGTTGTAGAGAGTCTTCAAAAGTGGTGTAACGGGAGTCTTCGACGCACGGTCGAAGCTTCAAAACACGAACGTCGCCTTAGTTAGTTGGCATGTTCTTCTTGATTCCTAGCACCTGCGAAGAGCGAGGGTTAGTACGATCACATGTACTGACGATTGACTAATTAAACCCAATCTCTGTATTTGGTTCAAGCAGTTTTATAAAACATGTTAGCTATTTGGTGATCCTTCTAACCATCTTGACCGATTTGCATGTCAAGGGTCATAGGAGCCATGGGCTTAGGGTATGTCATGACCATAAAAATTGCTCAGAAAAATTGAGTCAAAATTGTGACTCAAAATTCAATCGGAATGATCATCAGTTGTATATGCAAATTGGAAATCAGGTTTTTGGCCTTAATATTGTGTAATTAAAATAGATCACGAGAAGATGTGTTTGAGTAGAACATGAAAATCATGAGTGTACGTGGACTTGTCTAGGTCATGCAAATAAAATTGTTTTTTTTTTGTTGAAAAATTGGCTATTTTTGTGTTTATAAAATCAAAGCTACGATAAAAGTTTTTATTCTCCAAAATTAATTTAAAAATAGTTTAATAATAAATAATCATGATAAATAAATAAAAAATAAATCCTAAAAATCATAGGGCTTACACTAGTACAAGGATTTGCATGGTCCGTTAGAGGACGATAGCATAAAGCCAACGGACAAAGCTGCTGAAGATAACCAGGACAATAGTCAAGAACGAGACATGTACCAGTATACCAAGATAACCAGGAGTAACATCTCATAACGGAATCCAAGCTATACCAATCTGTGTACTCTCGTGCCAGAAATCAAGCATAATACTACAAACTGATATCATAGAGACTATCAAGATAATAAAAACTATCAGAAAATGTATCCGCCTCATTTAGCTGGAAGTCGACATGCACGATATAAACGTGTCGACATATAATAGGTATGATGCTAAGCTCCACAAGATGGTCTCAAACGATGGCACATGCATTCTACTGAGTCCAGAATAGTCCAAATAGCCTAATTCGGTATATAGAAACCCAAAATCAGAGTTCGGCACGATATCGAACCAAGTGAATAAGAAACGACTATAATAGCCGTGATTATGATTTTAAAGGAGAAAGATTAACTATATATACATATCTATCTCAAATCATTTATAATATTTAGAACTATAATTTTTTATTTACAAAATATTATTAGGTAACATTATAAACCCAAAAATCATTTAGAGTTTTACAAAATTCAATTATATATATATATATACACACACACACACACACACTAATAATACGAATTGCAAGTTATAGGTTATTAAAATATCAAGTTTGCAACTCGTTATTCGTACATCGAAACCTACGACATGCAAATCGAGACAAGACGATCAACCTTATGGTTAACAATCTTATTCTAACAATCCATATGGTCATCCTATCAATTTCAGCGATGTGAGATCACTAGAATCGACTGATCTCAGTTTCGTTGTACGAATTCCAAAATACGAACATAAATAAGATTACTTATAGCTAATGGTGATACAAAAAATCTACAGATGTTGTCGGATGATGAAACAAATATCACCAACATGTCCAGAATAGTCAAAGTAGCTTGGATAGCCTGCTTATAAGTCTAATTTGGATACAAAGGCAAAACGGTAATTTTGGATCAAAATAATGTCCGTCGTTGGGCCCACTTCACACTGAAAAATGTGTCAGGATAAAAGTCTATTAATCTTAACAAATTAAATATCCAAGAATCCAGAATGACGATACGAACCCAAGGTATATCCGAAATTGGATTCCGATGAGCCGATCTCAAAATGGTCCGTTGACCCGGATATTGGAATCCGGTTTGCACGAAAATATGTGCCGGAGCCAAAGTCTACTAAATCTAGCAAAGCATATATTAATGAGTCCAGAATGACAATATGACCCATCGGTATATCCGAAATTAAATTCTGATAAGCCGATCTCAAAATGACCTGTTGACTCGGACGGTAGGGCACTTTGCACTGAAATACGTGCCAGGGCTCACGTCCTCCAAATCTGGCAAATTTTATATAAAATCGTGCCAAAACGATGGCACTAGTCTACTGGTGATGTCAGAATTTGAATCCGGACTCCCGGGTCCAAAATTAGAATTTTAAAAACTGGAAATTACGAATTTGGACGGCCAACTTTGGCATCAAATTCAACCAATCAAACGAGCTCACAATAAAACAAAACTTTAGGGACAAGAAATTGGTTATACCAGCTGTGCACAGAAACTAGCAGTGCATCAAATGGATCTACGACGGCGGAGATACAAGTCCACGAAGTTGGCACCATAAAACTGTCCAAAATAAATACAATTATTCGGGTAACTTGGCGGCCGATTTTGACATACCAAATGAACGAATTAACGGTTGAAACTATAGGTGGAGTTAGAGATATATACCAGATTTCAACGGAGCAAGAAGATCGACGATCTAACGATCAGATCACCCAGAAAATGCGAACGAAGTTGCTATCTCGAGGTATGATATCTGACTTCACAAATCGTGCGTCACGTCGAGATTTTGAGTAAAATGTCGAATTTGACTTACTATTTCACGAACTATTGTCAGGATGGTGCATGGTGGCGT
Source organism: Iris pallida (assembly GCA_029216955.1). Lineage (NCBI taxonomy): Eukaryota > Viridiplantae > Streptophyta > Magnoliopsida > Asparagales > Iridaceae > Iris > Iris pallida. Next base: position 3,795,969 of record JANAVB010018797.1, read on the forward strand.
ACGGAGAGTTTGCCAGGGCCAGGGATGGTCGCGAAGGTGCGACGGCCGAAGGCGTGGCCACTCGTCACCGAGCATGGCAGGATTTGTATACACGGGATGGTGCACCGTGGGTGCTGCCACTGCAGTCCACATGTTTGTGTGCAAAGAGAGGCACTGTGGCTCATATGGCAGTGGTAGAGACACTGGGATGAGGCTATGCAACGTGTGGAATGGAGAAAACAGTAGCCGTAGGCTGCTCGAAGTGGCAGCAACAGAAGTGCGCAGGGTGGCGCTGAGCCTACACGTGTCTTGCACGGGTGGCGTGCGAGGTTGTCATGCAACAGAGGGACTGCACGCAGTACTGCTTTCGGTGGCGGGAGGTGCAGTGATGGCGGTCGACGAAGTCAGGAGAGGAAGGTGCGGGTTACAGTGGGGTGAAGGAGAAAGGAGGAGATGGAGAAAAAGATGACGATGATGATGAAGGCTAAGAGAAGCTGGTGAAAAGAAAATTTGTGATAAGAAGATGAGTGTGGTCTATGGAACAGTAGGTTGAGAGGAGTTGGAGAATGTAGGGAAGAAAGGAGGAGGAGATATTTTCGGCTATTTTGGGAGAGGGGTTGTGTGCGTTTGCATGAAAGAGAGAGAGATGTGTGTGGTATAAAAAAAAGAGGGGTTGGCTGTGAGTAAAAAAATAGAGAGAGTGTGTACTAGGCTTCTCTACAAAAGTAGAGAGAGAAAAAGTTTAGGGATTAGGGCCAGCTGCTAGGAGGAGTGGGTGTAGATTTTAGGTTGAGTATGTTGTCATGTAAGAATGGATGGAGTGGATTGATGAAGGATAAACCAATGGCTAGGATTTAGAGTAGCTATATGATGATGCATTGCAACTATGCAAAGAGGGGGGAAATTGGTGTATGGTGTTTGTCATGAGGGAAAGTTTGTGGGGGGTGTTCTTAAGGAGAATGACATAAAGCTTGGGTTGGGTTCAGTTGAGTCGGGTCGGATCAAAATCGGGCTTGGTGCAATAAATGGCTTAATTTAGTTATTTATAATTATTGATGGAATAGGAGCATGCGAAAGATCAATTGGGTGGCATGCAAGTGGTATGTGCGTAGAAGACTCAAAATAGGTCAAAACCATGTTTTGGGTTGATTAGATTGGACCGATGTCGGTCCCCGAAATTAAATTGGAAGTTAGGTAAAGTTTTACGATAGAGGGTCAAATGGTCTAAATTGACCCGAAAGTTGCACGATGCAAAAAGAGTGCAAGGGAACAAGTTTGAGTGGGACATGATATATCAAAATGAAGATAATCTTGCCTACTACAAACTCATGAAGAAACTTTTTCAGATATTGACATCTCTGACGCTCCAAAAATTAAAGTCACAGAAAAGAACATTTAATGATAAAAATAATTAAAATAAAATATTTATTAAAAATAATTCATTTAGAAAATTTTAAAATAAATCCTAAAATTCAGGGGGCTCACAAAGAGGGCCGGGAGAAGGAATGAAAGAGATAAAAAGATGGTTTTGGTGTTGCTGTTGGTGAAGATGAGAGGACGAAGGAGAAGAGGGTGAAGAGAAGATGGTGAAGAGAAGTAGATGGAGAAAATGAAGGAGAAGGTGACGGCTGTGATATTTGAAGGGATGAAGAATGAATAGTTTGATGCAAATGATGAAATGTAGGATATGGAAACTTGAGAAAGGAGGATTTGTTGATAGCAGCTGCTGCTGTGATTGCTGATTCATGATCGGGAGAGAGAGGGGGTGGTGCCTCTCTCCTGACCCAATAGTTTTTTTTTTCAAGAAATGAAATAAATTTACCATTTTATCATTAAATATATGATGATATCAAATAAATTACATTATTATCTAAAGATGGACATGTAAATCTATATATATTTATTTACAAACTCTTTTTTTATAAGGAGAAATTGAAAATAAATACACATTAATAAAATAATTCGGTATTTTGAATTACGGTTATTACATGTGGGTCATCGACGATATGCACAGTGGGTGATGTTCTGCTCGAGGATGCATGTGTATGGGGGAGCTTCATGTTCGGACACGAAGGTGGGCAGGTTCAGGAGTTTATATCTCGTGAGAACCGCCCCGTCCACTTGGTTGGTCCATGTCACGATCCGTACCCTGTTTAGGGGCACGAGCACGTGGGTACGTCCAGCCTACGCCGCAGAGTCGGCGGTAGAACGTTGTATAGGTCATCTAGAACATATAACATCTAAACGCAATTGTATATAACCTGTCATCTCAGCACGGAGGAATATAATCATAACTCAATCACATAAAATCTATGGAAGACGAGCACGAATATGATAGAGATAAAGATGGAAATAGATAGACGGAAATAAATGCAAAGTCATAGCTACAAGTTCAGAACTTAAGACATAATACAAATCCTAAATAAATACTACAAGTCCAAAGTATCAAGCTGGAATGCAATTCAATCAAAACCTAACTAATCTAAGTCACTACAGGCGGTGCGTCCTCTACGAGCACTAGCTCCACATGAAGGTCATGGTCGTAGTCTCCATTAATGCCAAACCAATAGAAGGTCGAGCAGTCTATATCTAAGTCCTATAAAAAACATGTAGGGTTATCCTGTCATGATATAAGCAAGTACAAACACCAACAACAGTTCCAAATGAATTGACAAATACTATAAGAGACAGTTATAATGGAATAAAAGATGAAATATCTTGAAGTAAAATAGTACATATGAATTGAATATCATGTCATAGTACGAAATACTGGAATGTAAAGCAGTACAGGAACATCTGATGTACAATATAAATATAAATAGTGCCTTGAGATATTTGAGCGTTATGTGATCGGCTTGGGTCTAGATCAGGCTGTTCCATTTGACCGGCTATGCACAAGCAGTATAGAGTATCAGACCGGCCAAAATGGAAAGCTATGCATAAGTAGTATCAGGTCAGGCTACACCCTATATGTGGTGAGGGTGGAGCTATGCACAAGTAGTAACAAGAGGGGGTATTGATCACATAACCTCTAATAACTCCCCATCTCTAAATAGCATAATGGATCCAACCATGACACATCATGAAATGGGATTTAAAGAGCAGGGGGCGAGCCCACTTTAAAATCAGTATGTATAAATAAGTACAGGAAACAAGGTTGAACAATGTATCCATATACCAAGTAAACCAGGAATAACATCTCATGACGGGATCTAACGTATACTAGTCCGTGTATCCTCATGTCGAGAATCAAGTAAAATACTATAACTGAATCCGATATAGTAGACATCAAAGCAACAAAAACTATCAGAGAATGTACTCGCCTGCTGTTCTGAGCTGTCAATATGAATCGAGGCTCAAAGTGGAGTCACAGACCTAAAGATGAGATATACATGTGTTAAAGAGGATTTTAACAGTGATAGACATATTTTTCTAGTGTGTGATAAGTAATCTAGGTTAAACTAGGTCGTGTTGACCCACAGTTGACTTTTGGTCAACTGGTCAACTCATAGTCCAATCTAGATCAGATGTTGACCCAAGGTTTACTTCTAGTCAAAATAGTCAACATTGGTCAACCATGGTCAAATCTATGTCAAAACATCCCATATCAACTATTACCTACCAAGATACCCAAATATAGTATCCATATACCCAATATTATCTTCATTACCTTATATATATATATATATATATATATATATATATATATATATATATATATATCCGTGATAAATATATACATCGATAGATGGTTGGAGCTCTGCTCCCCACTCCTCTCCTCACCGCCGGGAGGAGCTCCGCACCCCTCTCCATCGGGTGGCTTGGCTGGCCGGTCGGCCTCCTCGGCCCGGCCGCCCCACTTTGCCTCCTCCTTCCTCTAGGAGGCCCTCTATTTCCTTCCTTCCCTCGACTCCCAGGTCGGCCGCCCTCCGCCTGGCCCTCCAAGTCGTGAGGAGCTCCCCCAGCCGACGGCTACCTCCAGCCGAACGGCTTCCCCTCCTCCGCCTGGATTCCTCAGTAGGTTTTTTCTCTCCCCTCGTTCCGCCTCGGCACCATTCCAGTCGCCGCCGCCCTCAGTGCCGCCAAGCTCGGCACCAGATCTCGGTCCCCTTCCCCCTCCGGGCCTTTCCCCCCTCCGGGTCTTCCCCCCCTCCGGCAGCCGCTTCGGACGCTGCGCCGCCCCCTCCCGTGGCCGCAGCCCCTCTCCCCGTTCCCCTCTCCCTCCGGCGACCCTCCGAGTCTTTGGCGGCGACCGCATCGTCTCCTTCCCCTCCCCCGACTGTCGGCGTTCCCGCGACGACTTCTCTTTCGGCCCCCGCCGCCAGGGCCGACACCGCCCCCCTTGCGGTGGCGGCCACCCCCCTGTCGTGGCCACCCGCTCCTCCCTGCGGTGGCCCAACTCGGCCACCTCCTCCCTCGGCCCCCCCGGCTGTGCTCCCCGGCGGCCCCGGACTGGCCCCCCCTCTTCTTCTCTCTCCAGCATCGGCAACATCAGCGACCTCGACGTCGGTGGCCCCTCACCCCCTCCTCCTTCCTTTTCTCCCCCTCGGCGCTCCCCTCGGTTCAGGCCGGAGGGCCCCCCGTCCCTCTGGTGGTAGACGTCGTTCTTTAGACGGCCTTCAACCTGCCTGGAGTTCGCCCCCCGCTACCCTAAATCTCCTCCGGCCGCGCCTCACAGGGACAGCCGCCACCGTCGGAGCCCTCTTTGCTCCAGGCAACTCGCCTTCTCGTGTGCCCCTTCCATACATCGGGCAGCGCAACACCCCCAACCCTTCGGGCTGCGTGCCAGACCCCCGTACCTCCATTGGGCCGTGCGCCCCCTACTTACTCGGGCAGTGTGCCCCTCTCCCATTGGGCCGAGCGCCCACCTGCTTTCAAATTTCAAAATTTTTGTTTTTTTGAATTTTAAATATTTGCTCTACTAATTTTTGTATTTCCTACTTTGTCTTCCAGAACTATTTTGGGTTTTCGGTTTCTGGCACCTGTACCTGATGAGGGATGGGATTTCGGACAGGAGCGGAGGCCACGACGTTTTGGAATTGGGGGTGGTGACGCCAGAAGTCGAGGAAACGGAGGAGGAGGCCAAGATATCCCAATTCCATTTTGGAGGCCACTATAGCCTTCTTCCAAGGGGCAAGATATCCCAATTCTATTTCTTGCGCCAACATCATCCTCATCTCCAAGAACGACAACCCGAAAACCTTCAAAGACTTTTATCCTACAAGCCTTTGCACCTTCACCAACAAGATCATATCGAAGATCGTTGCCAACCGGATGTCCAATCTCCTCCCCAAGATCATCTCCGAAGAGCAATGTGATTTTGTTAAAGGTTGTAACATCACGAACAACATACTCCTCGCTCAAGAGATGATCACATGTATGAAGTTCTCGTCCAGAGGAGGGAACATTGCCATCAAATTGGACATAGAGAAGGCATATGACCGCCTGGATTGGCAATTCATGATCTGGGTCTTCAGGGCTTTCGTCTTCTTCGAATCCTGGATTGACATCATTTTTAGATCTATCAACAACGCATGGTTTTCCACCATCATCAATGGTCACGCAGCTGGGTTCTTCCGATCAACTCGCGGGGTTAGACAGGGGAACTCCCTATCTTCTACCATTTTCATCATTATGGCAGAAGCTCTCAGCAGAAGCCTCAATAGCATATCCAGAATGGACGATTTCTACCACTTTTATACTACTACTGGCTGTCCACTTACCACTCACCTGACGTACGCTGACAATATCCTTATCTTCTCCTCTGGAGACATTGAATCAATCGAGGTGGTTCTAAGTACGATCGCAAGATACACAAGATGCTCAGGACAGCATATCTATAACAACAAGAGTGTCATCTACATCCACCACAAAGCTGACAGAACCCGCTCAGCTCTGCTGTCCAATATAACCTCGTTCGGCACGGCCTAGCCGCCTTTCCTCTATTTAGGTTTCCTGCTGGTGTACGGAAAGTCTAACTCGGGTATATACAACCACCTTGTAGACAAGATCCGTAAACTTATCACGGGATGGCACAACGCAACATTATCTCCAGTGGGCAAGATGATCCTTATCAAACATGTCCTTTTGTCTATCCTGTTGTACACCCTGGCCGTCAGCTCTCCCCCCAAGAAGGTCCTCCACTCTCTAGAATCCCTCTTCGCCAAGTTCTTCTGGGGTCACTGCGATGGCAAGAACAAACACCACTAGGCCAGTTGGGATACCATGGCCAAATCCACCGAAGATGGAGGTCTGGGATTCAGCAGACTCGTCCACATCATGGATGCCTGCTCCATGAAGTTGTGGTAGAAATTGCGTATGAAGAGCTTGTTATGGACGAGGTTCATGAGAGCTAGATACTCCAGATTCTCCTATCTATCGGAGGCAGTGACTAACAACAGATCTTCAGCATTGTGGCATCGCATAATCCGGGGTCGCAACCTCACAGAACCTTTAATCCGTCTTCAGTTGGGCGACGGGCGATCATCGGCATGTATGAAACGGTGGCAAGGAATGGACACCATCCAGCCTAAGGTTCGAACACCGCAGGGTTACAAAATTAGGGATCTATAGGAGGCCGATTCCGGATGGAATTGGGGGAGGGTCAGAGATTGGCTTGGTCAACCGGCGGCCGTCGATCTTCATACAGCTAATATGCGGATCACTGACACAACCGACAAGTAAAAATTGACCCCTAACCCGTGTGCGACATTTATGCTGGCCTTTGCCAGAATTGTGGCCCCAGGCAGCGACGTGCCGAATACCATGTGTTCTAAGTTTTGACAGTCTTGCATACCCACCAAATGGTCTATCCTTATCTGGCGCGCGCTACGCCAGAAGTTACCGACGCACGACTACATCGAATCTATCGAATTTAGCCTTGCATCCAGATGCCACTACTGCGTAGAGCATACTTCGAAATCTGCTGAGCACGTCCTTCTCTCCGATAAGTTGGCGACCCAGATTTGGTTCAATCTTCACAATAGACTTAGTCTTGTCCCCCCCGACTGGGGGCTTCCACGATCTCCTGGCCAGCTGGAGCCGCTCCCACGGGCATCAGATCGTCATAGCCGCTGGTATTTAGGTTTTATAGAAAAACAAGAACAAATTCAGATATGAAGGACGCCAACTCCTCCCTCCACAATTGTTCAAAGAGGTTTTCAGACAAATTCTCAAAGCTAGGAGGCGCTTCTCCCACACCTCCAACACTTTTTGGGAGGCCCTTGCTTAGGCCATCTTTCGAGTTCCTCATGCCTCCCCTTTTCGGCTGTCATTGAGATTTGGTTCCCTTTTGTGCGCGTCTCGCACTATTTGTTTTGTTTTTCTCTTGTCGCATTTAGTGCGCTTACTTGTATAGGCTTCGACATTTTATGCCTATTACTTCAATAAAGTTTCGATTTCTCTAATATATATATATATATATATATATATAGAAAATATATATATATATTAGAAAATTCTATAATACATCCACCCTTTTGGGATGTATCGATACATTCCAAATCTGAACCATTGGATGTTCATCCAATGGTTCAGATTAAATAATGCAGGAGACATCATTTAATGTTGTTTTTGACTTTTGACCTCTTGTTAACTTGCTATAGCAGGTCATTCTTCAATGCAATTTTTTTAATGAACACCCTAAATTAACTCATATTTACTTTCTCTTTCGTCCATGTAATTTAATATTTTGTGCAACTACGTATATATAACAATAATTGTGTATCGGCCGAAAAAGAAGGACACAGTTGTTTGCCATTGATTGTAAAAGTACAGAACAGTTTTATGGGAGGACTGTACTTAGACTCACAATACAAACTCGCTTGTACAAAGAAAGCCTAGGGACGAAAACCTAGGTACAGCAGTCTAAGTACAATTGTTTATTTTAGATTCTGGGGGGTGACGATAGAGGCTCGGGAAAGCGACGGCCGCTCTGCCTTACTCTTTGGACGATCGGTATGCAGTCTTGGCTCGGAGAAGATCTGCTTGGCGTGGACGAAGAAATGCTCTTCTTGCTCTCCTCGTGTTGCTCTCCTGGCTTCTCTCTCTATGTGATTATCAAAAAGGGGGGAGCTCTCTCTGTATATCTGTCTCTCTTTTTTTTATTCTCTTGTTGCCCGTGGTTCTTGCAAGGGAATGATGCTGGCTATTTATAGGAGTGGGGTGTGATCATTAGGGTTTGCTAATGATCATTTGTTTGGAATGTCGGCGCTCCTTCAATCTATCTGAACCCTTGATCCTGATTACAATAAATCTAGGCCATTAATGCGGATAGCACCGTATCTTGTGAGCAATTAATGCTAACTGCTTTAAATCTTCATGATTGATTACGCCAATGTCTGATTGCTCGCCACGTGTCCCATTAGCTTGATAATAAATGATATGCCCTGATCTTAGTAATTATGACGATGATATCAAATATACTTGTTGGGATTCGGTTAAATCCTTGATTGATCCGATGCCACGTGTTTTGATTGTGGGTCCTGCCAGAGCCGCATAGGATAGGCAACACTTGAACCGCAGGGAGATACTCTTCGTGAGCCGCATAGGACAATGCTTCATCGAGCCGCAGGGAACAAACTCTCAATGAGCCGCATATGCATAGTCTTTACGAGCCGCATGAGCTAGCATTGTATTGAGCCGCAGGGGCTGAGCTCTCAGTGGGCCGCATATGGCTAATTTCTGCTAGTCATATAGGGTGACTTCTCAGTGAGCCGCATGAAGCTGTTCTCTATTTAAGCCGCATGAGATTTGCCACGTGGCAACCTAGGATTTCTGACGGATCGGGTCAGAGATCTTCTTCTTTTCCCGAAGAGTCTGTCATTATGGCAGAGCCATTATGACACTTTATGCCAGAGCCGTCACAGTCGTCAAATCGTGTCAGAGCATTAAATGAGGCCACTATTCAAAGGGCCAGCTGTAGGAAAGGATCACAAGGGGATACGTGGCATCGATCGAGCCGCATATTCCTGCTGAACCGCATACACTCTCGAGCCGCATGAGACTGAGAGTCTTCCTTTGAACCGTATAAGACAGCTCCCATATGAGCCGCATGGGCTTCGTATCCGGAGCCGCATGGACCATTATTCTGATATTTTCCATGCTTCTACAACAGTGTATCTAGGTCTGTAGGCGATGTACATGACGACACCACCGATGCTCCGATAGCTGCTGGCGATCTAGATGATAACACCGACGATGACATGGACGAAGATCCTGCAGCCAATGTAGATAATAGTAAGAAAAAAAAATTCAGAGGAAGAAGAGGGGTAGGAAGCCGATAAAAGCTCGTTCTCTCAAATCTCTTCTTTGTGTAAATTGAATTCAAGGAGGACACAATTCTAAATTTTAGTTATTGCTTAGCAGAGTCTGCTTAGTTGTTGTAAAATTATGGTGTTGCTTTTGTAACATTTTCATCTTTAGTCTCATATTTTCTATGAATATGTGTTCTGTTTGATTTTGATTTAGTAATCTTTCCGTAATTTATTTTTTTGTTTCATCTAACAATTTAATATTTTGGTTATAAAGCTACAGGCCATGGTGGTGGTGGTGGAAGGAGAAACGGAGATGAAGAAGGAAAGAAGAAGAAGTTCCGGTTCGCAGCGGACTTCGTCGAGCCCTCCTCGAACAACGAGGAGTACCAGTGGAATTAAACCACTTATAGAGTTCCTCAAATTGTTAATCATGATAACCTTTGTACTTTTCAAACGGCTAGTAGATTCTTCGTTGAGCCCTCCTCAATTTTTTTATGATAACCTAGTAGATTCGTTGCTAGTCTCAAAATTTATTTTTTATTCCATCTTCCTCACTTTTTGTACTTTTTTCTTGCTATATATATAATAGTTTTCTTGTTTCAACTATTATTTATTCTAAAATATATAGAATAGTTTTTTATTTCATTTTGTAGTACTGGAGAAAGATGTCTACTTGTATGGGACATGTAGAAAACGGAAAAGATTGGATGTCAGCTCCAAATGAAATCTTCATTCCGCGTATGATGCGCAGGTTTGAAGAACAACTGTCAAAGATTTTAGATCAACTTGTTTCGATCAATTCTAAGCTTGGTTCAATAGAAATTGAACAAATGAATATATCTCGGCGTTTGAAAAAGATAGAAGGATCTTCAGCTTTGAAGAAGGCATCTTCATCTGGAATAATTAATAATATGGAGGAGGTTTTCGTTGCATCTTCTAATGAGGAGGACGTGTTGCTAAAGAAACATTATAAAGTAATGGATTGAATTCTCGAATTGTGTCCTCCAGAATAAACTGACTTTAGCAGTTCTTCGAAAAGAATGCGAGGAAATTTAGATCCGGTCACACCTTTGAAAAGTTTAAGAAGAACTTCAACCTCGAAGCCTAGCCAGTGTACTAGTATTTCTTTGAGTTTTTACGACTATATTTTTGCAGATGATAGACCTGACGAGTAAGTAATATGAGTTTTCATTTAATTCAACAGTTTTTTTCCTAATATATTCGTTTCTTTTCTTAGTGAAATAATATCATCTTGCAAAAAAATCTATGTGTCTCGGGCTGAGATGAAGTCCTTAGCTCCATAAACGAGAATTAAAGATGGGGTATATATAGATAGTATATTTCTTCCACTACAACAAATAGGGCATACAATAGCAGTTTATCTATGGCGTTCAAGCCTCCCTGCTATAGAATGTCATCATCAATAGCGTGCATTAGTCTGTGCTATTAAAAGGACATACAATAGCAGTTTAGCTATAGCGTTTATGCCTCCCTGCTATTATAATACCATCATCCATAGCGTTTATTGGACATGCTATTAAAAGTACATACAATAGCAGTTTATATATAGCGATTATGCCTCCCCGCTATTAGAAGTGTCGTTACAATAGCGTTCATTATGCAGTGCTGTTAAAGTATAGTTTTTTTTTTTCTGAATAAGAGATCCGGTTCATTTGAAAAAAATTTGAAGTCCTACTTTTGATATATTTTTGACATATAACAATGTATAAATTCATTATGCAGTGAGGAAAAATGTATATATTTGAAAGCAACATATATATATATATATATATATATATATATATATATATATATTTTACATATATATATATATATATATATATATATATATATATATATATATATATATATATATATATATATATATATATATATATATATATATTGAAGTCCTACTTTTGATACATTAATTTTTGACAAATAACAAAAAAGTGTAGAAACTTATAATTTCTTCAATATAATATAAGTTTTGACATATAACAAAAAAGTGTAGAAACTTATAATTTTTGACATATAACAAAAAAGTGTAGAAACTTATAATTTTTGACATATAACAAAAAAGTGTAGAAAATTTAGTAATATATATACGAAATATATCTTTGTATATTTATTTAATATATATATATATTGCAAAAAAATTATAAATAAACTAAAATATTGGTTATAAACAAAATAAACTAAAAATCAAACAGATTATATTCCATTCGGTTTGGTTCGGTACATGATATTTCGACTGGTTTCAATTTTTGTTATTCGATTTTTGGTCGAATTTGGTATTTGGTAATTCGGTTCGGTTAACCGAGTTAATCGAATGCTCACAATTGAACTATCTACTGTTCCAATCATATGGGAGAATAAGCAACACAGTTTTATAAGATATATTTTATATTAAAATAATAAGTTATAGTATGTTGTGACTGCTATAGGAGCGATTCAGTTTTGCTACATAAAATTATAGCGTTCTCCATAGCGGGCGATCTCGTCCGTTAGATATTTCGCAATTAAATCGGAACCGTCCATAGCAAAACGCTATGTTTTATGTTTAAAAAAATATTATTGTATTCTCCTAACTGGAAAACCCCTTCAACTCCTATAATCTAGGCGCGTAACAAAAAAAAACCCTTCAACTCCTCACGAAAACCCTCGCTTCCTCTCACGAAAACCCTCCTCACAACTCCTCTAAGGAAAACCCTCGCTTCCTCATCTTCTTCTCTCGGTCGTGAAACTCTCTTCCGGCAACGCGCATCCTCAGGTAACCCTCTTCCTCATCTTCTTCTCTCTGTCTCTCTCTCCCCTCACGAAAACTACCCTAAAAATCGACCGACTATCATTAGCCAAACGCTATTTTTGCAATTTTTTCCCCGTCAATAAAGTATTTATCAGTGACGGTGTATTGTGCCTCCTCGATTTGTCAAAAATTAGTGTTCGGCTTTGGATGGATTATTTGGGGTTTTTGTGAGGGGTTTTATTGGATCGATTTGTTGGATCGGCTTTGGAAGGATTATTTGGGGTTTGGATGGATTATTTGGGGTATATGTGCCTCCTCGATTTCGTGGATCAATTTGTCGAAAATTAGGGTTCGGCTTTGGACAGAAATTCTGTTTCTATGTACAACTCCTTCAACTGAATTTTTGTGCATGGCGTTTTATTGTGTATGATGTTATTGGTTTATTTCAGGAACCCTAATTATTTTGTGGCGTTATTTTGGCGTTTCTATGTACAACTCCTTCAACTGAATTTCTGAATTTCTGTGGCGTTTCTTTAGGGCCACGTACAAATTATTTTTGGTGTTATCAAGCTCGATATAAGCAAGTTGTGGGTGTCAACATGATGAAAAAAGATTGGGTTCATCTTAACAAGTATTGAAATCCTTTTCACTATACTAATGTGTTCACTTAATTAAATCCATCTTTATGTCTTATTTATGTTAAAATTATTTTGTTTTTTTAGGAATACGACATTTTATAAGAAATATGTCCGTCAGTTTGTGGATTTTGCCAAGTCAAATGCAAAGAATCCAGACTTTATGTTATGTCCCTGCATTGATTGTAAGAATTTGTGTCGTGGTAATGAAGATATGATTTTACTTCATTTGCTAATACGTGGGATGGATATGTCTTATACAAATTGGATTTGGCATGGGGAAGGAATTTCAAATTTGGAACAGACAGAGGATACTAATATAATTGAAGATGCATATGTTCAAAATGAACCCAATGCTAAACCTATCGAAGAAGAAAGGGATGATGGATTAACAACCTTATTGAAGGATGCAAATAATCCATTATACCTAAGTTGCAAAAAGTATACTAGGTTATCGGCAACCGTTATTTTATACAAGCACAAGTCTATATATGGAATTTCTAATAAATGTTTTAGTCATCTTTTGGAAATATTGCATGATATTTTACCTGATGGAAATACAATTCCAGAATCCTCACGCGACGCTGAATCGTTGCTTAAGACATTTGAGCTTGATTGTGAGAAGATAGATGCTTGTCCCAATGACTGTTGTCTATACAGAAAAGAATTGAAAAATGAGAAAAAAATGTAAAAAATGTGGATTGGAACGGTGGAAGAAAGATAAGACTGGCAAAATTCAAGAAGGAGTTCCAGCAAAAGTACTAAGGTACTTTCCGATAATTCCAAGGTTTAGAAGATTGTTTCTGTCACCTGAATCGGCTGAAAACTTAAGGTGGCATTATAATCACAAAAGTGACGATGGCATCATGAGACATCCTGTGGACTCCTTATCATGGAAGACAATTGATATGAAGTGGCCCTCGTTCGCAGAAGAGCCATGCAACCTTAGACTTGGCCTTGCTGCAGACGGTTTAATCCTTTCGGCGATCTTAGCTCTTCATATAGTTGTTGGCCAGTGATGCTCACGACATACAATCTCCCACCATGGCTATGCATGCGAAAAGAAAATATAATGTTGACACTACTAATTCCTGGACCGAAGCAACCTGGAAATGATATAGATGTTTATTTACATCCACTAATAGATGATTTGCTAGAGCTATGGAACAATGGAGTGCATGCTTATAATGCATTTAGTAAATCTTTTTTCAACTTGAAAGCAATTTTGATGTGAACAATAAATGATTTTCCAGCTTATGGTAACCTAGCTGGATGTACTACCAAAGGAAAAATTGGATGTCCCATATGCGGAGTGAATACATGTTCAAAATGGTTAACATATAGTAGGAAAACCGTCTACATAGGACGCAGACGTTTTCTTCCAGCCAAGCATCCATTTAGGTTGAAAAAATTTGGTTTGATGGTAAGCAAGAACATAGGGAACCACCTAGATTAATGACTGGATCAAAAATCTTAGAAGGACTAAAAAATATGACAAATAATTTTGGGAAAGGAAAAGACAATGGCAAAAGAAAGAGGCAATCTTCAGAGATGTGGAAGAAGAAGTCAACATTTTTTTTCACTGCCGTATTGGGAGGTAATATCATATTATTTTCATATGTATTTTGTAAATTGTTTCCAATTGACCTTTCTATTCTTTTTTTGGGTTTTGTAGCATCTCATTTTGTGCCATAATTTGGATCTAATGCACATAGAAAAGAACTGGTGTGATAGCGTGGTTGGTACATTGCTAAATACAAAGGGAAAATCGAAGGATGGCATAGAATCACGTAAGGATTTGGAAGAAATGGGCATTCGACAAGTTTTGCATCCAGAATTAAGAAATAAAAGATTTTTTCTTCCACCGGGACCGCACACCTTTTCAAAGAAAGAAAAGGAAATTTTTTGCAAGAGATTATATAACTTGAAGTTGCCCGATGGTTACTCTTCAAACCTTGGAAACTGTATATCAGTAGAAGAATGCAAAATAACAGGACTCAAGTCGCATGATTGTCACGTGTTAATACAACAGTTGTTGCCTGTGGCATTGAGAGGTCTTCTTCCAAAAGGACCAAGGATTGCAATATTTTGAATTTGTGCATTTTTTAATGTCTTGTGCCAAAGAGCCATCGATAGAGAACAAATAGAGAAATTAGAGGAAGAAATTGTTGAGATATTATGCTTGTTTGAAAGGTATTTTCCTCCTCAATTTTTCGATATCGTGATTCATTTACCAATCTACTTGTTGACATATTATGTATGGTTGAAAGGTATTTTTCTCCTTCATTTTTCGATATCATGATTCATTTGCTAATCCATCTGGGACGTGAAGCTAAATTAGGTGGCCCAGTCCATTATCGTTGGATGTATCCATTTGAAAGGTGATCATTTGTTTTCTTTTTATTGATTTTCATTCATTCGTTTGCTTACTTTAAATAAAATTTTTTTCCTCGTAGATACATAAAGATCCTTAAAGGATACGTTAGAAATCGTGCACGTCCTGAAGGTTGTATAGTAAAATGTTATCTTGCTGATGAGAGCATGAGATTTGTTAGTGGGTACATGAAACAAGTTGCTGAGATGGATCATCGTCCAAATAGAAATGAAGATATTAAAAATGATGCGATTTTCGATGGCCGTCCAATTTCAAAAGGAACAATAATGACATTGGATAAACAACAGCTACAAAGTGCTCACCGTTATGTATTGTTCAATATGGATGAAGTCGAACCTTATCTAGAGTAAGTTATAAGAAAACATAGCTAACTCCAACGTATCTTGCCAATATCTATAATTACTATCATGTAAAATTGTTTTCCCTATTAGGATGCACTTGAAGGAATTGAAACTTTCGAATAGACGACTTGTTCAAAATAAAAATTTACTTCAAGATCGTCATTCGAAGGAATTGTCATCTTGGTTAAAAAAGAAGGTCCAAATTTCTTTTTTTTTTAGTATCCTTAGCACATTATTTTCCAAACAATGTATGTCCTTACCTTTTGTTTTGATTTTGAACAGATTGAGGGACAATCCTGTGGAAATATATCCGACATGTTAAGAGGGCTTGCACATGGCCCTTCAAAACATGTTGTGTCTTATTCAGGATTTGTTATCAATGGTAACCGCTACCATACAAAGGCTGCTGAGAACTCTAAGCAGAACAGTGGTGTCTCACTTGAGGCAACAACCATTTGTAGATCCAGCTCGAAGGATAGGAACCAAGTCACCGATACAGTTGCCTACTATGGAGTACTTAAGAATATATTTTGCTTGGATTATCATACCTTTCACATTCCTATTTTTTATTGTGATTGGGCTAGCACAACAAATGGTGTCAAAATAGAAGATGGGTTTACCTTGGTTAACCTTCACCAAGGAAAACACCGCTTTGAAAGAGACTCGTTTATTCTAGCATCACGGGCAACCCAAGTATTTTACTCTAAGGACACTGCTTCCTCTAACTGGCATGTTGTGTTAAAGGCACCAGCAAGAGGTTTTCAAGATATGGATATGGACGTTGATCAAAATGTCTTTACACCATCATTAGCACCAGTGGATGTATCAAAACTAGATAAGAATGTTGAGGATGGTAGTGATAGTTATCTTAGAAAGGATTGTGAGGGCATTTATGTTTAAGAGGTCTTTTTCCTCTATATTTAATCTTATGAAACACTCTATATTTAATCTTATGAAACACTCTATATGGTTTAATTGGTCTCTATGTTTCATTAGTTTTTATTATTGGTATAGAAGCTTGTTTGAAAATAACTAGTTTTTTTAATGCTTTCACAATTGTGCTTTTCACTGTCAGTGGTTGTGACAGTGGTTCATTTGCAATAATCGATTATATAAGCTTATGGTTCATTTGTAATAATATATGGGTTTACTTGGTCTCTGTAACTTATGGTTCATTTGCAATAATCGATTACATAAGCTTTTCACTGTCAGTGGTTGTGACAGTGTGAGATGTTAGGAGTCGGGGTGGGCTCTGTTATGGGCAGCAGGGGATGGCACTTTGGCTATCTTGGTCATTAGATTTGGGTATGTATCAACATGTATCAGAGCACAGGCAGTGACTTTGGCCATCTTGGTCATTAGATTTGGGTTTGTATCAACATGTATCAGAGCACAGGCAGTGACTTTGGCCATCTTGGTCATTAGATTTGGGTATGTATCAACATGTATCAGAGCACAGGCAGTGACTTTGGCCATCTTGGTCATTATATTTGGGTATTTATCAAGATGTGTCAGAGGATGGCCATCTTGGCCATCTATGCAGCAGTAGGAGCACAGGCAGTGACTTGGCCAGAAATGGTTCTTATCCCTAGAGATTAGTGACTTAAATGGGGTCTTTGTTAGCCTATGTTAGAGGGATGGGGTCTGTTAGTATCATGAGTAACCTATATAGGTTTTAGTAACCTATATTGGCTTGCATTCAGGTGGTTCTTGCTTGCATTGCTGGTTATTTGCAAGCTACAGCAGTAGGGCAGCTGCATATGCAGAGCATGCATCAGGCAGTACATGCTTTGCCTTGCCCTGTCTTGGCTTTGTATTTTCTTCACAGACAGTCTATGATATTCTATGATACTCTACTTGTCCATGTAGCAGACAGTCTATGATACTCTACTTGTCATGATTGATTTTTTTTAATATTTGCTTATTTTCTAATCATCATCAGCGAGTAATTCTTGCTCGTAGCTACCCTATCTTGCAATGACACCAAGGAAAAAGAGAAATGATGGTGAAGCTGAGGTAAATAACCTTCAACATGTATTTGAAATTACGCTTACATAAATCTCATTTATTTCTTACTGTTTTAATATGTTGCATATTTGTAGTCTTCAAAACGCGCAAAAAAGAGAGCAAAGAAGCAAAAACTAGGCGTCGAGGCTGCTCTTGTGAACAATCAAAATGCTGGTTTCTATATAAGTTAGCAAGAAAGTTCGAATGCGGTAAGGATGAAGCACATATTTTCACAGTTAACTGTTGCAAAACAAGTTACTGTTTTCTATAGAAAAATAAGTTACTGTTTTCTATAGCCAACTGTTTTCTATAGCAAAACAAGTTACTGTTTTGCAAGAAGGTTCGAATGTCAACTGTTGCAAATCAAGTTACTGTTTTCTATAGAAATGCTTACATATTTTTCTAATGCATAAATGTCAACTGTGTTCTTGTAGAGTGCAAATCAAGCGAGTAAATCTACAAAGAAGCACAAGAAGGTAAAGAAGCACAAGAAGCAAAAGAAATACAAGGAAAAATGTTCCAATAAAGAACAAGTAGAAGAAGCATCAAATGAGGGACAAGAACCAGAAGATTCAAATGACGTAGAAGAACTACAAGCTTCAAATGAAGGCAAAACAGAGAGAACAGCAAGGCATAGGGGACCCACTAGGTGTAGTACTTTGCCCGTTGAAAGTGGCAATAGGCTTGAGGTGGAGTTAAATGAAAATGGTCAACCAATTGGAAGGAACTCGAAACATCTTTCAACTTATGTCGGATGTTTGACACGTGAAATGGTACCAATAACGTTCGATGATTGGAGACATATACCAACTGAGAGCAAGGACTTCTATTGGAAAGCTGTTACAGTAAGATGAAAGTTTACATTCTTTTTTAAATATAGTTTATATCTACTATCTTCCTAATAATTACTTATGACTATTTTGCACTTGTAGCAAAAATTTACATTCAAAGAGCGCGATGAGGAGGCAAAAATGTATGTCCTCCAACAAATGGGAAGACTTGCTAGGGCCAATAAATCAAAATTGGGAAAATATTTGAAGAGAAAGCCGAATGGCGTAGACCCGACAGATTGGGAACTATTCGTTAAGAAAAGATCATCAAAACAATTTAAGGTATGTTGAACTCAATTTTTCGAAGCTTCAATGTCTAACATTTAAGGTATTATCTAATAATATGCATGTATTTGTACGTAGGAGAGGTCTACAATGTTTAAACAAATGAGAGGAAAACAAACAATGCCGTACCTTGGAAGTAGAAAAGGCTTTGCTCGCATTGCCGATAAAATATTGGTAAGTATAAAGTATTTTTTTTCATTCGTATTTATAACTCTCTACTTATCAATACCAATTTTACCTAATACAATGCAGAGAAGGGAGGGACCATGTCCTATCGATAAGGTTAGGCTTCGTGCTTGGATCCGGGGATATACTACTGGGGAAGGTGTAGCTAAGCACTCAAAGGACAACGAGCTTATTGTATGTACGCAATTACCTTCTTATGGATAGTATGTTTTTTCTTCTTGTACGGACAGTCAAGCATTGTCCAACGGAGACTAATTCTAGTTTTCTTCATCGTAATTTCAGCAAAAAGCCAAGGAAATCCTTCTTGCACCACCTTCAGAGGGATCCCAACAATTAGATGAAGGTGATGCACTTTCACAAGTAGTACGACAATCTGAAAAACGGGGTAGGATTAGAGGAACCGGAGCCGGAGCAAATAAATCTAAATTAGTTGCTCAAAAGAGGCATTCTCAAACAGTAGTTCGTCTGGAAAACAAAATTGAATCGATGCAGAATGAAATCGACTCAATGTCAAAGTTAGTTAAAGAACAAGCAAAGTTGATAGAGACTTTGATAAAAATAAGGTAAGTGTGTAGGAATTCTTGATTGACTCTTGTTTTATTTCACTTTGATATTTTTTTATACATTACCTATGATGCTTGCCTTGTTTAGGAATGCGATCAACAAAAAGATGATGATGTTGACGTGAGTGTAGAGGAGAGAAATTCCCAAAGCAAAGTTGACTCAATGCAAGGGCAAATCAACTCCATATCAAAGTTACTTGAACAACAAAATCAACTAATTGGTACATTAATGAAAAGTCAGGTAAGTCATCAAGAATGACCACTTGTAACAAATTTATATTTTTCTTTTTGGTAGTTACATGTAACTGTTTTCCTTATTAGGATCAAAATAATATGAGCAATGAGAAGAACGACGAGAACACTAAAGAGGAGGAGGAAAACAATGAGGGCAACAGTGATGATGAGAACAATAAAGAGGAGGAGGAGAACAATGAGGGCAGCAGTGATGATGAGAACAATAAAGAGGAGGACAACAACAGTGTCGACGAGAATGATTTTGAAGTAAAGGTCATTTCAAAATCTCCATCTACTCCACAGGTAATATATTCTAATAACAAATAGAAGTATTGTAACTCGAATGATATTTAATATTTTTAAGCTTCAATCTTTGTTGTAGTCACATCATCATCTGTCAAAGGACCAAAAATACAAGTTACTGGATTGGACAGGCAGTGAGAAAGAAGTTGTTGCAATTGGACGATGGATCACCGATAATCCGAATGTGCCGGTTCACGGTTATCCTCTTGGACAAGGTGCATCCCGTGTTTGGGTAGATATAGTGATACAACCCAAAGCTCTGTTGTTTAGGCCGTGTTTTGGTAACGACACAGTAGAGGAAATCATTGGAAGTACCACGGCTTGGCCAACAGACCACATTATGCCATTTGAAGACTAGGTACGTCTTTAGTGCAGTACCTCTAAATGCTATACTAAATTCCTACACACTATACTTTAATTCATGCATCCCTATGTTTTACTTACTGTTTTCATATTCAATTAGACAGATGTAAAATAAAAACTAATCCTACACACTCTTTGATACTAATTTATACTTATCTGCACACTTCTTCAATAATCTGGACTTATACTAGCTCTACTGTTTACTGCAGCACTGATAAGTATAAATCTGGACTTATACTAGCACTAGTAATGCATAATCAGGACTTATACTCTACTGTATCATTAGCCTAATGATTTTTCCAATTAGTGTACTGGTAATAATCGATTATATAAGCTTATGGTTCATTTGCAATAATCTATGGGTTTAATTGGTCTCTGTAACTTATGGTTCATTTGCAATAATCGATTATATAAGCTTTTCACTATCAGTCGGGGTGGGCTCTGTTACGGGCAGCAGGGCTAAGGCATAATCAATTTTTTCTTTACACTAATGATTTGTATTAGTGCACTGGTAAAAGGATGCTTGTTGAGGGCTTTTCACTGTCAGCAGGTCTCTGTAACTTACGGGCACGCACTCGAGATGGTTTTTTATTTACACTAATGATTTCCCCCTATTTTTGTGTAGGTTGGATGGAGGAAGAGGATGCTTTCTGAGGGGGTTTTGGTTATGGATAGGCTCGAAGGGAGCTAAATGTTAGATAGTCAACATTTTGGGATATATGTAGCTGATACACTGTTAATGTTTAATATTTGGACATATGTTTGGTACTACTTCATTGTTCTGTTGGAGAAATTAAGGATTTTGAATATTTGCTACTACTTTGTTGTTCTACATGGAGAAATAAAGGATTTTGAATGTTTGGTACTACTTCGTTGTTCTACATATGTTTGGCACTACTTGATTCTGTGACTGATTCGCATTTAAACATTTGAATACCTGCATTTTGTGTAACTGTGGGCTGCATTCTGCAAATTTTTGAATACAGAATTTTCACTCTGCAATAGCATTCTGACATGCTATTGTTGCAAATATAATAGCAGGAAAGAAATACAGATATATAGCATATATATAAAGAAACGCTATTATTACTCAACAGCGTTCAGGAACGCCATAACATCTTTATAGCGTTTTCAAATGTTATTAATAAGCTATAGCGTTCTAAAACGCTATAAACACTATACTGCGTTTTCAAGTGCTATAAATTGTCTATAGCGTTCATGAATGCTACAACTGATGAATAGCGTTCATGTATACTATTAATTCTCTATAGCGTTCCAAAATGCTATAATCCATTTACAGCGTTTCGAAACGCTATACATGCTCTATAGCGGCCATAAACGCTATAAACCATCCACAGCATTTTGGAACGCTATACTTTTATAGCGTTCTTGTACATGGGGTATTATAGCGGGGGCATTTATAGCGGACGCAATATGCTATAATAGACATTCTACAGCGTTCGGAGCACGCTATTATATCCCATATATGTTGTAGTGTTCTTAGATGCCATCTATGTTTACTTTGATTCTGTCGCTGATATTTTTAATGAGATACTCAGATTGTAACCCTTGTCTCTGCTCTTATCACAGCGGAGGAACGAAAAAGAACTTTCAATAAAGCTAATGTATGGTATTTACCAATAAGGTTAACGATGAGTGAGCATTTTATTCTTCAATAATTATGCATTAACAATTTTCTCGTTTGTTTGTCCTTCGTAATGTATTAATTGATGTGTATGTAGAGAGCAAGGTTACCTCAGTCTGACAAACAACTTCATGAAATATGGAAGAAGTACAAATATTTTCAGGATTATATGGGATCTTTAAGCATTTGTAACGAGGTATTAATATATTTCTGTTTAAATATTAATCATAATTTTCTAAAAATTTACTAATTTGTTTTACCTAATTAATCATGATTCAGATATACATACCCATTCTTTTGACTGAACACTATACTCTTGCAAGATTTATGGTTAAAATAATGACTGTTGAAATTTGGGACACACTTGCATCTACAGATGAGCTGATTCAAAACAAATCAGTCATAAAGGAACTAGTAAGCTCATATTCATCAATTTTTATGAATTGCGTATAAGATCCGTGGTATACTAATACATATTGTATTCTGGTAATTGTAGCTTTCAAATTTGGATCTCTTTTTCGAAGAAGAGATTTTGAAGTTGAGAGATGCTAGGTTCAACTTTTCTACTTTTGCCATAAAACATCGTCCTTATGTTCCCCGCCAAGGCAATACATTTGATTGTGGGATTTTTGTAATTATATTCATGAAAGACGGATGTAGTCTGGACTCCCATTCTCTCAATGTAAGTCTGAAAATATGTCGTCAAAAATGTACACTTTTTAGAGCAATATTTTTGATGTTATGTTTGTTATATGCAGTTTGATTCGAAAATGGAAAAACGCAAAGCTGCTGAATGGATTGCAACTTCAGAGCATAATGAAGAACTACCCAAGTTGCGCAACAATATAATATAATTAAGCAAAAAGGAGTCCAAACTAAAATGTTTGAATATGGAAGACGATAATTTTTTTTTCTTCATTTATCTAATGTATTATGTTCATTTGTTTTGTTGAGTTATAATGTTCTTAAAATGTGGGATAAAAATGATATTAAAATGTTCATTTGTTTCATAATCTTGCTGCCATATAATCCTAAAATATCCTAACCTGTGCCTCTGACCCTGTGGGTATACCCTCTCTTCGTGCTAAAGTGATTTATGCCTCTGACCCCATGGATATACTCTCTTCGTGCTAAAGTGATTTCTGCCTAAGCATGTATCGAGAAAAATTCTCAAGTTATTGACAAGAAAAAATTTATAAAATGCCCAAAAACTGCAAAAGTTTTATGAAAAAACCTACCGTAAAATAACATTTCATCGCGTGCCCAGAATTAACTAAAAATATATAAAAGGGTGCGACATGACCTTATTGCCCTTCTAATTTTCAAAACACTCACGAAACCTACTCTTCAAAACTAAAAAGTTTCTATTCTTCCTCTTCTTCCATACGCTGCTCCTTTTCGTATCTAGGTTTTATCCTCCAAAATCTTCAAACCCTATTTCAAAACCTCGTCAGTGACTCTCCATTCGTAATCTTCACACCATGTCGCAAACATCAGCATCAAATAGAACCCCAGTTAGAGAAGAGGAAGAAGATGTAGATATGCATGAAGAGAGAGCTGTTGTGAAGATATTTAAGAAGGTTGTACATGAGCCAGAGGCTAGTAATCAAGAAGGAGGTCAAAAAGAAGAGCAAAAAGAAGCAACACTATAAGTTGTGTTCATGATTCTGTTAAGACAACGGAGGGGACTAGTCATTCTCTGTCTTAATACAACGGAGGGGTATAGTCATTCTCCGTATTAAAATGCAGGAGAATGGTCATTCTTCGTGTTATATTGACGGAGAATGGTCATTCTCCGTGTTAATATCACGGAGAATAACCATTCTCCGTGTTAAATTGAAGGATTAATTCCATTCTCTGTGTTGACTTGACAGAGAATGGCCGTTCTCGTGTTAAAATGAAGGGAAACTGCCATTCTCTATGTTAAAATCACGGAGAATGACCATCTCCGTGTTAAAATATAGGAGAATGGTCATTCTCCGTGCAAATATCACGGAGAACGGCCATCTCCGTGTTAAAATGTAGAAGAATGGTCATTCTCCGTGTAAATATCATGAATAATGTTCATTCTCTGTGCAAATATCACGGAGAATGACCTTATCCGTGTTAAAGTCATGAGGAATGGCCATTCTCCGTGTTAGATTGACGGAGAACAGTTGACAGAAACCTAATTTTTTGTCTTCTTGTAGGAAAAAATATGTCAGAAATAAAGATTCAAGAGTTTTTGTTCTTCTTTCAAGACAATGCAAACTCTTATGGACGATATCAAAGAAGATGGTGGCCGTTTGCCCGATCCAGTTATTGATTCTTTGAAGAATACCGGTTTCTACAATTTTGTCGAGGTATTCTACAAAAACAAAGTTCGCACTCAAGAATTGGCCAAGGTTTCAGAAGGTCTTGAGAATTTGATAGTAACTTATGTGGAAGACAAATATGGTATCGGATACTTTCAACTGAGCACTACTGTTAAAATAGCGCCGAGTGTGGGCGATATGGCAGCCATTTTCGGTCTACCGCTGAAGAATGATAGTGAGGATAATGCTAATTAGAGAAGATTGATAATGGAAAAACAACAGCAGCCCACACAACCAACACGTTGAGCCTGTGTAGAGATCACTTCATAAGATTTCTGGCTAATTCTAAGGAAAAACACTCAGAAGTCACGAATAAGGAAGTGAGAGAGTTCTTTGAATTGTTACAACGGCTTCGTGGCGGAGATAACGCTATTAATCCAGATGATTTGGCCAAGCTAATAATCTTTCACTTGTGCCAAACAATATTCTTCACAAAGTCTGGCGGTTCAAATTTGCCGTACAGATTCTTGGCCTTGGTAGACAGCATAGAAGTTAT
The DNA here is from genome assembly GCA_029216955.1 of Iris pallida. NCBI lineage: Eukaryota > Viridiplantae > Streptophyta > Magnoliopsida > Asparagales > Iridaceae > Iris > Iris pallida. The sequence continues at coordinate 3,820,588 of JANAVB010018797.1, forward strand.
CAACAGAATATGCTGGCCAAGGTTAATCTTGAATATGTCATGGAGAGCATCAAGAGGACTACAAGTAAAACTAAATGGAGATTACTCCGATTCATACTCCAAAATGGAAGGTTGCACAATATACTTCCTCTATTAGTTTGCGGAACATAGTACGCTTGTGAAAAGAAAGTCCACACCAATACATGAATACCTGAGATTTTACACATGGAATGGGTACGAAATCTCGTTCTTCCTCAAACGCAAATATCATATTAAATTTAGATCGAAACAGATATTCAAAGATTTGGTTATAGCTGTCAGAAAAGAGGAAGGCCACCTAGAAGAGGATGTAGAAATATATGCATTTGAGGGAGAGGGACACCACTAAACTGGTGGAGATGACGATGCTGAACAAGAGAGACCCCAACTGTCACGTCCCGATCCCACAGAGTCCTTTCGTCCTCACTTCAGACTCTTTTGGGACCGATCGTCCTCGCTAAGGCGTGATTCCGTGCAAGCCTAAGTTGCGCTTGCACAAGGCCAAGACCTGGAACAAGACAAGATAGACAAGATTGACAATACGCAGCGGAACGTATCGCAGATAATTGAAGCAGTAGCGGATATTTTCAGAATACAAGCATAGAACACAATGGTAACAAGAAACAGTTCTCTTTATTGATTTCATTTGAACAGATTATAAGCTTTCAATTCTCTCTGATACAATGTTACATTCTCTCAGAACTTTACAGATTACAATGATCCCGTTCCCATACATTACATCCTTTTATATACAAAACCAAACTCTTGCAACAGATGTCATTTCTTGGCATTTCTTCTGATTTATGGCTCCTGAGGATGAGGCTCGGGCTATCGCTTCCGACTATCCTTCTCGATGCATAGTGCACCTGCATGCAGACTGATGGTGGATCAGTATATCAGCATACTGGTAAATTGTGAACAAAGGAGCTACATTTTTTCGAAACGATCACTGTTTATTTAGTGAGAAAATATTTCTTATGATGTGATCTTGCTAGTTTTACCTAGATTCATTCCATGCATATAGAGTCAGTTTACATTCTTTTGAAAACAAATCTTTGAAAACCAACATATCATTTCTATCTTAGCCGCTGTGCCTCCCACGGGTTCATCTCGTCGCTAACCGCTGTGACTCACATGGGTTCAGCTCATCGCTAGCCGCTGTGACTCTCTTGGGTTCAGCTCGTCGCTAACCGCTGTGACTCGCATGGGTTCAACTCGTCGCTAGCCGCTGTGACTCTCTAGGGTTCAGCTCATCAATAAGTGGATACCGCAATGCACATGCAATATCAAATGAAACCATCATACATCAATCGAGCAAGTCATAAACAATTCTATCTTCTTTTCAAGCAGGAAACATTTCTCTTTCTTAGCAAACAGTATACGGATTCTCTTATAAGCATACTCAAAGTCTAGCATCTTGTTATTAGCAACAACATTCATTCAAAAGCTCAGATTCTTATTAGGCGCAAGCGAATCATAAAATGAGACTTTGTCCACTCACCCAGATCAATCGTCTTCTGTTGTAGAGCTAGCAATCCGATCTTTCTGTCTATCTAGTGCCTTCGCGGAGCGGGACACTACATAATTACCCACCGAAAAGAAGTTTCGTCCTTAAAACTTAAGGAGAAACTTACGATATCCTTAGCAGCAATAGTCCTCATCCTTCGCCATCATCAATCCATGAAATCATAATTCAGATCATATCAAGTCTCTTGTTCAATCAAGCATTTTAATCTCAATCAATCAAATCGATAAAATATTTGTCGGCATCATAAAAATATTTACGGACTTATTGTATGGAACGTTCATCTCATTATTGATATCGAGTAGACAAAAGAATTTAGATCAGGAGAATACCTTCGAATTCAATCGAATCAACAATTGGCTAGAGGATCGTGTTGCTCTGATACCATTCTGTCACGCCCCGATCTCGCAGAGTCCTTTCATCCTTGCTTCGGACTCTTTGGGACCGTTCATCCTCGCTAAGGCGTTATGTCGTGCAAGCCCAAGTTGCGCTTGCACAAGGCCAAGACCTAGAACAAGACAAGATTGACAATACGCAACAGAACGTATCGCAGATAATTGAAGCAGTAGCAGACATATTTTCAGAATACAAGCATAGAACACAATGGTAACAATAAACAGTTCTCTTTATTGATTTCATTTGAACAGATTACAAGCTCTCAATTCTCTCTGATATAAAGTTACGTTCTCTCAGAACTTTACAGATTACAATGATCCCGTTCCTATACATTACATCCTTTTATATACAAAACCAAACTCTTGCAACAGATGTCAACTCTTGGCATCTCTTCTGATTTCTGGCTCCTGAGGATGAGGCTCGGGCTATCACTTTGGACTATCCTTCTCGATGCATAGTGCACCTGCATGCAGACTGATGGTGGGTCAGTATATCAGCATACTGGTGAATTGTGAACAAAGGAGCTACATTTTTCTGAAACGATCACTGTTCATTTAGTGAGAAAATATTTCTTGTGATGTGATCTTGCTAGTTTTACCTAGATTCATTCCATGCATATAGAGTCAGTTTACATTCTTTTGAAAACACATCTTTGAAAACCAATGTCACGACCCGCACCCGCTTTTCGGATACGAGACGTGTCCAAGCCAGCCTACGCCGCAGAGTCGGCGGTAGAACGCTGTCAAGCCCGCAAGAGATAAATGCTCAAAATAATACATTTGCTGCTCATTCACATTTCTAAATTTATTACAACATTTAAAATTAAAGGAAATACAAGATTTTACAATTAATGAAAATGAGTACAACTGTTTTCTATTTCTAGGTCGGCCTCAGCATACCCATGTCTTCCCAATGCTAAGAGTGATCGCGGCTAATACCTGAAAAATGTTGGTTTCCAGTCAGGAATGGAACAAGTACACAAACCGACGGCAATGCAAAAACACAATAGAATCGACAAGACATAAAAATATCATATGAGATATAAAAACTGGAGATAACTGATGACATAGCACGATAGAGAAGTAAACAAGGAAAAACTAATAAAAGACATCTATCTAGGTGGTGTGAAATATTTGTTTCGACATGTGAACGGCTAGGGGGTAAATACGGCTCACTGCACGTGTCGTGTGCAGCTGCTATCATTCACGAAAGACACGGGGGATAGTTCTGGGTAGTCCACATGTCTACTAAGATATTTTTCCTCCCGACTACTCCGTGTGACGATCGTGTCAACAAGCAGCAAGATATATGTATAAACATGAAATAAGAAGACTACTATGAATCGAAAGCAATCAGAAAGTGCACTTGCCTGAGGTCCTTAGCAGGTGAAACCAATAATTCCGTTGCGTTTGGAATAGTCCACTTAGCCTTGGGTAATGTTCGGGTTGCAAGAAAATAAGAAATTATCGATTAGCTACGATCCCTGATAATCCAATGATTTAAGGGGTATTTCTTAACTTAGAGAAAGGATAACTATTTAATTAAAAATATGTATATACTTATTTAGAAAGATTTATAACCTTTTTAGAAATAGCCTTATAATACCTAATAGATGCAAACTTAATATACATGAACATATGGCCCAACTTATAAAATCCGACAATTATTATTATGATTATACAACTACCTAAGAGAAATTTGAACCCTCTAGCCCAAAATACAACTATTATATCGATTATATACTGGCCCAATGATCGGACAAAAATGTTTATTAATCGTCTATATATAAATATAAGCTAAATATTACTAGAGTCTAAAAGCCCATTGTCAATTCTTAAAGCCCATACCAAAATAATTTAGAATAATACTAGTTGTAAATAATGCCTAGTATTTATATATATTTAAAACCCAAATGAAATATATTTGTTATTTATTAGAAGAAAAACTTCTTTCAAGGCTATTAAAGCCCAATTGAATACAAATGTAGGATCAAGCCTAATAAAATAAAATATTAGAAATAATTTGAAGAAATATCATTTACATATTTACTTATAAAACCAATTTACAATATACTTTGTAGATACATACCTAATGTACATATACTATTCTCTGTATCTGTGTCAATATATAGGATTTTAACTTAAATGGCCCAAAAGCCTGACCTAAAACATACTGTTATAGGTATATAACTCAACCCATCTGAACTTGAGCCCATGAGACTCCACAGACCTATATTGGCTCACACCCATACCCATTTATAACTAACAACTAACAATAATAATATTAATAATATAACTAACACTAATGATAATAAAATAAATATGACAACTTTTCTATCACAGTCTCCCACGTGACGTGATACAATATATTAAACGAAAATTTTCACTCAAAGCATTAAAAAATAATAAAATTACATCCAGAGCACAATGTTTCGGAAAATAGCATACGGAGCATGAAAACGCCCATCCGAAGGGTATTTTCATTTAAATATGAATTTATATTAACGACCGTTTAACGAGTAGACGGAAAAGTGCGAGAAAATTTAAAAAGAAGAAAACGCCTATCCGAAGGGCGTTTTGTAACATTATTTAATTAATTTCTCCGATCTGTTATTTCGGAAAAAAAAAATTATTAAAAACCTGAAACGCCCATCAGATGGGGAATAACAGATCCGGGTTGAAAACGAGGGCGGCGGTGAAAACGAGGCGCAGAGAAAAATGCCTATCTGATGGGCGTTTCAGGTTTTTAATAATTTTTTTTTCCGGAATAACAGATCGGAGAAATTAATTAAATAATGTTACAAAATGCCCTTCGGATAGGCGTTTTCCTCTTTTAAAATTTTCTCACACTTTTCCGTCTACTCGTTAAACGGTCGTTAATATAAATTCATATTTAAATGAAAACGCCCTTCGGATGGCGTTTTCATGCTCCGTATGCTATTTTCCGAAACATTGTGCTCTGGATGTAATTTTATTAATTTTTAATACTTTGAGTGAAAATTTTCGTATATTAAAAGAATCATCATACTCATCTCTGTCTCGATATTAATAAAGAGAGTGAGAGAAAGCTGGAGGAGGAGAGAATACAGAGAAGGAAAGGTTCGAGAGAGTGGAAAAGAGAGCGGGAGGGTGCAGGGAGTCTCACCAGGGGTTCTCGTCCGATGGCGGATGCTCAAAGCCTGTCGATGAGGGCTGGAGGCGGTGGCTCTCGTCCACGGCGAGGCGGTCGGGATTTGGAAGCTGGGCACAGCCGCGTCGAGGCCGGACTGGCTCGGTGGCCAAGCTGGCGGCGGCTCGGGTCGCCGATGGGGGCGCGTCTTGCTCACGCGCCCGGTCCCAGCGAGCGATGCTCGCCTAGGCGCTGTCCGTGGAGGAGTGCGGCCGGGCGGGCGGCACAGCGATGTCCGTACGGCTCAGGACGGGGCGGACGACGCGGAGACGAGCAAGGAAGTGCCGACCGGAGTTCGGCTCGGCCAAGAGATGCTCGCGGCCGGTGAGCGGTGACGTCGGCCGCGATTGGACGCGGGCGGGGCCGGATCCGGAGTAGAGGGGTTCTGCCGTTCGACAGTGGCGCCGCTCGGCCAGAAGCTTGGCCACGGTGGCGCGGCGTCCAGTCCCGTGCGGCGGGGATCTCCGGTAGCGGCGGTGCGCTTGGCCCTCGGCGGCGGGCGAGGAGGCGGACGACGGTGGGATCTGCTGGCGCCGAAGTCCACGCGGCGTCGCCGGAAAATTACAGACATGGCGGTGGCATAGGCATCCAGAGCGGTGCTAGGCGGTGGAGGCCCGATTGGGGTGACCAGCGGCTAGGGTTAGGATTTTTCTTCAATTGTTTCTGGATTTTTGTCGCATTGGTTTCCTGTGTCGGAGTTGGGATATGTCCCATGTTGGACTCGAAAATGGATTTTGTGGTTGTATTGATTGATAACATGGACACGGACGCACGGGTCCGGACACGACTATGGGGTGTTGATTGATATTAAGTGGCGTTGGCTAGAAGAGGCAGGGGTTTGCTGCCATGGTGGGTTGGTCGATGACGTGGGTTGGTCGATGACCGAGGAGAGAGGAAGGCTGAGGTTTTTTTTTGTTTAGGTTTCTCCTTCTCTTGATTGCTTATATATGCAGGTGGAGAGATTAAAATTTGTGAGGATGTGATAAGGCTCAATTTAGAAGAAAGGATTTGATGGGATTTCTTCTGGTTTTGAAGAGAAGGGATGGATCGTTGATCTCTTATTTATATTCATGGATTGGATTAACACCAATCCTAGAAGGGTCAGAAGATATCGAATTTAAATTCGATTTGGGATGTAAATGCTAGAAATTTGAGGGTTTGGGTGGCACCCGGAAACTTGGATATTTCCATATGGGTCCGTATTATAGAGTCCTCACAGATAATTGTTTATGAAAACTTAAATCAGCTCAAAAAAATTCTAACTTGCTCAATCGAATCTAGCTCAAAAACCAAAAGATTAATTAAACCAAATTTACTCTAAATTGATCATACCAATACTCTTAGTTTAACATTTAGTATTATTAACTAGTTTGAATAATATGGATTAAATTCTAGCTCAAATAGCAGATCAACATAATATTTAAAAATAGAAAATAATCTTTAAAAATAAATTTCATAAAATCAATTATCCATATGTCGTTAAGAATGTAGGAACGATATAGTAAAGCGTAATACTCTAGAGGGGGGGTGAATAGAGTTGGCAGCGGAATAATGCTAATTAAAAAGTTAGCAACACAATCACAGTATATAATCACAGATGAAAATAAAGTAAAGACAGAGTTCAGAAAGCAAACGCAAAGACAGCGATGTATACTGGTATCCCTCTGTTGAGGACTAATCCAGTCGGTAGAACTCTTGCTACAAGTTTGAATCCACTATAGGAAAAACCGCAAGTTTTCTTACGAAGTCCTTGCAACTTCTACAACGCGAGCTTTGATACGAAGAACTCGTCCAACTTCAAATGTGAAGAGGTATTCTTCAATCAAGCCTTCTTATTACAATCTCTCAGAAACTTCTAGACCGTACCGCACTGGCAAATCGACTAGAGGATTGTAACTGGCTTGGGATCTGAAAATGAAAGCTCTAGAAAACTCTTTGGAAGGCAGAAAGCTTTTTAGATAGAGAGAAGATTGAAAGTGAATGAGTGATTTGAAATGATCGAAATACTTCTCTATTTATAGGATTTCCAAAGGGAGAACTCTGTCAGAATTCGGGCAGAATTCGGGCAGAACTCGATGAGCAAATCTCGGTCAAATCCGCAACTGCAGGAGGACCAAGTTCCAGAGAATTCAAAATCAAAACGGCCACCAACCGAACTCTGGCCGAACTCTGGCCGAACTCTGGCCGAGTTCTGTCAGGGTTAGGTTAGGGGTTTTAAAATAGGTTTTGGTGATTTTTGAAAACCTTTTTGAAAACCTTTTTGTAAACAATTTGATAGGTCATTTTAAAAACATTTTTGGGAATAGCCTATTTGCCAGTACGACTCGGTGTACAATGTATTCCTAGACTCAAATAAAAAGAAAATTACATTGCATAGGAAATACAGACTCAAGTAGGCAAACAGATCTTCAGTCTTGAACGAAGTGAATATCCAATCTTGCTTATGTCCAAGGAGCTGAGATGTCCCAACAAGCTTCGTATATCCAGACAGAGTTTTGATCAATTATTAAAATCAGGTTGACTATATGACCAATGGGCCAACAATCTCCCCCATTTTGATAATTGACAAACTATGAATGATATAACATGAAGCTAGTTCAAGCGTGTTCAAAAAATATCAAAAAGTAGAAATTGTTCATAACCTGTATATAACTCAAAAAAAAAATGTTAGATCATTTTTAATTTTCTCTCCCTTTGTCACTTAGCAAAATAATTGCACAAGAGAAGGCTCCCCCGCATTAAATGCAGAAGACTCTCCCGCAATGAATGCATAAGTAACAAATAGCGAGAAAATAAAAGAAATGGTATAAGAATTAGAGATTATTATCACAGGCATGTAAAGTTGCTACAAATTATCATCACAGGCATGTATTGCTTCAAAACATAAAAGAAATCTCAGGCATGCTATCTCACAGGCAGTTTAAAATGGAGAAACAGTATAAAGAGATAGTGCTTAAGCAAAATGCTGAAATAAACTGAGATGTCATAAATGAAACATCAAAAACATGTCCATGAAGATAAAAGAAATACTGATAGCAAACTACAAAGTACTAATAAAAAAAAATGATAAAAAACTTGGAATGTCGGAGCATTTCCAAGTATACAGTAGAAGGTGGAGCTGAAGCAGTCCGGCTGCGACGAGAAAGCTGGAGTAACTTGGGCTCAGAGTCCTGAGTACAAGTCGATAGATCGATGTCGAAGCGCTGAAAGATACGAGGGAGAATCATCGCGTAAGAGAGATTTCGATCTCTTACACGACAACGTCCCATCATCTGAATAATAGTCTTGGGGACGGAAAAAGGAATCCCCTTGATAAGATGATACATAGCGGACAGCTCAAGCGAAGTCACATCATCCTTGGAAGTGGATTTTGGAAGTAGAGTAGAGTAGATGATGCGATGCAATTCGTAGTTAAACAAGTTAAGGTTGTTAGCCTTATACTTTCCAGAACGTACTCTGTCAGGTGCACAAAGTTCCGTTTTGAAACTCGTGAGTGTAGTACCTTCGGGAAACTCGAATTCCGTGATATCAACTAGCGGTTCACCTTCATTGGGAATCCCAAGAATCTCCGCTAGGAGGACATTATTGAACTCAATATCTATGCCTCCAACACGTGTGCTCACGTCAAAAGTGTTAACTACGAGATTGCAATAGAACAATCTAATGGCATTAGTAGCAATTGGGAAGCACAGTTTAACAAGCAAATGTAACCCTAATGCCTCAAATAAGTGACGATGGTCAGGAAATACAGTCCATTTAACCGGAGCGCCGCTGCATATGGATCGGGTGGAAAAGTCACCGTACCATAATAAAGCTTGATCGAGGGTTTGAAAAAAAACCCATCGAAAGCACCGTCGCTCTTTTGGACTGGCGAAAATAAAAAATCCGTGTGAGGATTCGAAGAGGACCCTTCCTCACTAGGAGTAGTCTTCTTCCTCTTAGACGGATTAAATCTAGGTGCCATTGAAAATAAATAAGCACAAATTTGAAAGTGGAGAAGGAGAGAGTTATACCTCACAAAAATTAGATATGTTGTAGAGAAGGATGATCTCCGCACGATTCCAAAGTTTGGAAGGATTTCACCAAGTAGATAGGGAGCAATGGGTTGGTGAATACCTAGGGTTTGGAGGATTTTCGGGCGGCTGTAGCTGCTGGTTGGAAATATGGAAGCAATGGAAGAGAAGGAGCTCTCGGGTTCTGGATATATACGCAGATACCCTCAACCGAACTCGAGCCGAATTCGGTCAGAGTTCTGGCCGAATTCGCCTAGGGTTCTTTCAAGTTGATTTTGCTACTTCTTTTTCATTGACTCGTTTCAAATATTTAATTCAAAGATTTGTTATTTTAGCTTTCAAATAACATAATTAATAATATTTTATGAGTTAAATATCGTTACACAGCAGCTGTCTCAGATTAGCTGTAGGAGTACTGTCCCAGCTGGCGGAGGTTCACCGGGGAACTCTTAAATACCGCTTCGCTTCAACCGTAGTTGTGGTGACAGACAGACTCTTTATTAGCTTGTCTCTAACATAGTTTTTGCATAATGATATACAATCATAAAATAACATCAATTAATATTATTGACGTCCAAAATTTCTAATTCTCGACGTAAATAATTGAAGCGATCTTCCGCTAGAGGTTTAGTGAAGATGTCAGCTAATTGATTATCAGTATCTATGTATACAAGGTTTATATCTCCATTTTGATGATGATCTCTAAGAAAATGATGCCGAATCTCGATATGTTTAGTACGAGAGTGACATACAGGATTCTTAGTCAAATTAATGGTGCTAGTGTTATCACAGAAAATAGGAATATGTGTGAAAAATAAATCAAAGTCTTCTAAGGTTTGTTTCATCCACAAAATCTGAGCACAACAACGTCCTGCGGCGATGTACTCAGCCTCTGTTGTTGATAAGGCTACAGAATTTTGCTTTTTACTAAACCAAGAGACTAGAGCCTTGCCTAAGAAATGACATGTACCGCTAGTACTTTTTCTATCAACCTTGCATCCAGCAAAATCTGCATCCGAATAACCAATAATGTCAAAGGATTTGGATTTGGGATACCACAAGCCGACAGAAGAAGTGCCTTTAAGGTATCGGAAGATACGCTTAACTGCGGACAGATGTGATTCCTTTGGGTTAGCTTGAAAACGTGCACACAAGCAAACACTAAACATTATATCTGGACGACTAGCAGTTAAGTAAAGTAAACTACCAATCATACCTCGATACTTACGTGTGTCGACTGGCTTGCCTTGTTCGTCAGAATCAAGCTTTGTTGAAGTTGTCATCGGAGTGCCAATAGGTTTGACATTGTCCAGATCAAACTTCTTTAGCAAATCTTTTGTGTACTTGGCTTGATTAATGAACATCCCATTGTCGGTTTGTTTGATTTGCAATCCGAGAAAGAATTTCAGCTCTCCCATCATGCTCATCTCAAACTCATTCTGCATACACTTAGAGAATTCTTGACAAAGAGATTCATCAGCGGATCCAAATATGATATCATCAACATAGATTTGAATTAAAAGCAGCTTGCCATTAAAAGATTTAATAAAAAGTGTAGTGTCAACCTTTCCTTTTGTAAAACCGTTGTCAAGTAGAAAAGAGCTTAGACGATCATACCAAGCACGAGGGGCTTGTTTCAAACCGTATAAGGCTTTCTTCAACTTGAAAACATGGTCAGAATTTTTGAAATCCGTGAAACCCGGAGGTTGTGCTACAAAAACTTCTTCTTTTATAAATCCATTTAGAAAAGCACTTTTTACATCCATTTGAAAAAGTTTAAAATCATGAAAACATGCAAATGCACATAACATACGAATGGATTCTAATCTCGCAACTGGGGCATAAGTCTCATCGTAGTCGATACCCTCTTCTTGATTGTATCCTTGAGCTACGAGTCGAGCCTTGTTACGAGTTACTAAACCATCCTCATTTAGTTTGTTTCGGAATACCCAACGGGTGCCAATGACCGGATGATCAATAGGCTTGGGAACAAGTTCCCAAACTTGATTCCGTTCGAATTGGTTCAATTCCTCTTGCATGGCATCTATCCAGAAACTATCACTACATGCTTCATCAATAGATTTAGGTTCTAGCTGTGAAATAAATGCAACACTAGAAATAATATCTCTACTGGATGATCGAGTGCTTACTCCTTTGGTAATGTCACCAATTACCAAATCTTGTGGATGATCAGCTGTAAATTTTAACCTTTTCGGTAGACTCTGTAGGTAGCTGGTTCCTGGATCTCTTCTAGGGGGTTCAGCTTGTGCAGAGCTTGGTTCAGGTTCAGCTGATGTTGAGCTTGATGTAGGCAGATCTTCATCACTGTCATCGAGTGTCATTTGGTTTATTTCATCAAAAGTGACATTGATTGACTCTTCGATGATCATGGTACGTTTGTTGAAGACTCTGTATCCTTTGCTCTTGGCCGCATAACCTAAAAATATACCTTCATCGGCCTTTTCGTCAAACTTTCCCAAATTGTCTTTAGTATTAAGAATAAAGCACTTACAGCCAAATATCTTAAAATATGAAACTGAAGGAATTCTATCAAACCATAACTCAAATGGAGTCTTCTTCGATTTGGGTCGAATTAGAACTCTATTGAGCACAAAGCAAGCTGTATTGACAGCTTCAGCCCAGAAGTATTTGGGTAGGCTAAATTGATTTAATATTACTCTGGCCATTTCGGTTAGAGTTCTGTTCTTACGTTCCACAACTCCATTTTGTTGTGGAGTTCTAGGGCAGGAGAACTCGTGTATAAAACCGTGTGTGTCACAAAATTGCTCGAAATCAGCATTCTCGAATTCGCCTCCATGATCGCTTCTAATACGAGTGATCATGTAACCTTTTTCATTTTGTACTTTCTTGCAAAAGGTGACAAATTCGGATAATGCGTCATTCTTGCGTGTCAAGAAATATACCCACGTGTATCTAAAAAAAACATCTACAATTACAAATGCATATAATTTACCTCCGAGGCTAGCAACTCTGCTAGGACCGAATAAATCCATGTGTAGCAATTGTAGAGGTCTAGTAGTACATACTGTGTTTACAGACTTAAATGTGGATCTGGTAGCCTTGTTCTTTTCGCATTGGCTGCATACCGAATCCTTCTTGAATGTTATGTCCGGTAAATCGCGTACTAACTTCTTTGTGGATAATCTTGAAATTGTATCCATGTTTGCATGACCGAGTCTCATATGCCATAAATGACTCTCATCACTTTTGGCCATTAAGCATCTACCTGAAATGTTAGCTTCTTCCAATAGATAGAAAACATATATATTGTCTTCCCTGATTCCTTCAAAGATAATACTACCAGTTGAGCTATCAACTATAGTACATTTGTCTTTGCCAAAGTTGATACCATAACCATGATCAGCTAGATGACTTATGCTGAGCAGATTATGTTTCAACTCGGTAACCAGACAGACATCTTTAATCACGGGATAGGAAGATTTACCAACATCACCGATACCAATAATATACCCTTTTAAATTATTGCCGAAGGAAAAATAGCCTTCCTTCTTTTTCTTCGACAGTGTTGCAAATAGAGTAGCGTCACCGGTCATATGCCGTGAGCAACCGCTGTCGAGGATCCATTTGCTTCTAGCATGTGAAGGGTGTTCTACCTACAAAATAGTTTGCAGATGAAACTCTTGGTACCCATTTCTTGTAGGGTCCTGAATTGTTAGCTTTAGGTATCCAAGCATAAACATTTAAATCAACTAGCTTTCTCATTCTACATGCAGATGAAATATGACCAAAGAGGCCACAATAATGACATTGTGCATGTTGAGTGTTGAAAGCAGAGTGATGTGCATGGTTGGTAGGTTTAGGTTTTCTAGTATAGAAGAATGCATACCTATGATCATGTTTGGGCTTAACCTTTTGGGGTAAAGGTTTTATATGGTATGGTCTGACAGTGTTTGGCTTGGGAATGTTCCGAATTTTCGGTAAGTGACACGTGTTAGGATAGGAAGCAGCAGGCTCAGGCTGTTTTCCTAACCTAATTTCCAACCTTTTGGAAGTGTCATATAACTTAGTATAATCAGAAGTGAGTGATTCCATTCTGATTTGTACAGATTGAAGACTTTTCTTTTATTTTGAAAGATCTTCTCTCAATTGGTCTATAATCTTATCTTTCTCTTCGGATGACTGTTTAGTCTCGTGTAATAAGAGCTTTATAGAGGAAAGCTCACCATACTCACTAACACTAGTTCTAACCTCAGCTAGTAGGTCGGTAAGTCTTCCTATTTCTCCTTTGTACTCTTTGAGTACCTTCTTAGCGGTCTGATATTTACTACGCAGTTTCCTGTAGTCAAGCATCAGGTCACTGAAGGCATCTCCTAATTGCTCAAAGGTAAAGTCATCATATGTTTCTACAGGTTCTGTAGGTACCTGATCGATTGCCATGAAGCAGATGTTTGCAGCGTCCTCTGAATATTCGTCTTCTGAGTCGCTGGCTTCACTTTCATGCCATATGCTGGTGTTGGCATATTTCCGGGATGTTGATCTCTTCAGGTTGCCTTTTTCATACCTATTGTTCTTCTTGCTTGATGATGAGTTGATGGGACAGTCCTTCTTCATATGTCCCTTCTTCTTGCAGCCATAGCAGACAGCATCTTCTTGGTACCAGTTGTTGTTGTTGTTCTCTTTGACTCTTTTCTCATGTCTCATGAATCTTTTGAACTTCCTTGCTAGGAGTGCTTGATCTTCAGCGTCAGATCCACTGCTGTCTGAGTCATCTTCAGCAGCTTTTCTGTGCTGAGCCTTGAGGGCGATAGTCTTCTCCTTTGGTGCAGGCTCTTCAAAATCTTGTAGATCCAGTTCATGAGTGAGTAGCTTACCCATGAGTACTTCAAGTGACATTGTGGTGAGGTCGTTTCCTTCAATGATAGCTGTAGCCTTCGGAATCCAGTTCTTGGTGAGAGCTCGCAGGAGTTTGCAAATCTTTTCGTGGTTACTGTATTCTTTGCCTAAGGAGGACAAAGGGTTTACAATATCCAAGAACCTCTCGAACATTTGTGTGACTGTTTCATTTGGCTTCATTTTGAATGCCTCGTACTCTTGAGTAAGTCTGCTGACTTTTGACTCCTTGACTTGAGTCGTGCCTTCATGTGTAACTTCGAGAAGCTTCCATACACTATTTGCCGTTGTGCATGTAGATACCATGTTAAATTCTGTTCTGTCTAAGGCACAAAAAAGAGCATTAATGGCACGTGCGTCAAGACTGGCCTTTTTCTTTTCTTCCTCTGTATAACTATTTTGGGGTTTTTCAACTAAAACACCCTCGACATTTATACGAGGTGGCTTCTGATAGCCATCAAGAACAATAGCCCATAAGTCAAAATCAAGAGACTTTAAGAAGAAACTCATCCGTGTTTTCCAATAAGTGTAGTTAGTACCATCAAACAGAGGAGGTCTGTTTGTGGCCTGACCTTCATTTGTGAATTTTATAGTAGCCATGTGATGTGCTGTGATCTAATAAATAATGAATAAATAATATCACTTTTACCTTGCTTTACCTGTAACACCCGCTCTGATACCAATTGTAGGAACGATATAGTAAAGCGTAATACTCTAGAGGGGGGGTGAATAGAGTTGGCAGCGGAATAATGCTTATTAAAAAGTTAGCAACACAATCACAGTATATAATCACAGATGAAAATAAAGTAAAGACAGAGTTCAGAAAGCAAACGCAAAGACAGCGATGTATACTGGTATCCCTCTGTTGAGGACTAATCCAGTCGGTAGAACTCTTGCTACCAGTTTGAATCCACTATAGGAAAAACTGCAAGTTTTCTTACGAAGTCCTTGCAACTTCTACAACGCGAGCTTTGATACGAAGAACTCGTCCAACTTCAAATGTGAAGAGGTATTCTTCAATCAAGCCTTCTGATTACAATCTCTCAGAAACTTCTAGACCGTACCGCACTGGCAAATCGACTAGAGGATTGTAACTGGCTTGGGATCTGAAAATGAAAGCTCTAGAAAACTCTTTGGAAGGCAGAAAGCTTTTTAGATAGAGAGAAGATTGAAAGTGAATGAGTGATTTGAAATGATCGAAATACTTCTCTATTTATAGGATTTCCAAAGGAAGAACTCGTCAGAATTCGGGCAGAATTCGGGCAGAACTCGATGAGCAAATCTCGGTCAAATCCGCAACTGCAGGAGGACCAAGTTCCAGAGAATTCAAAATCAAAACGGCCACCAACCGAACTCTGGCCGAACTCTGGCCGAGTTCTGTCAGGGTTAGGTTAGGGTTTTTAAAATAGGTTTTGGTGATTTTTGAAAACCTTTTTGAAAACCTTTTTGTAAACAATTTGATAGGTCATTTTAAAAACATTTTTGGGAATAGCCTATTTGCCAGTACGACTCGGTGTACAATGTATTCCTAGACTCAAATAAAAAGAAAATTATATTGCATAGGAAATACAGACTCAAGTAGGCAAACAGATCTTCAGTCTTGAACGAAGTGAATATCCAATCTTGCTTATGTCCAAGGAGCTGAGATGTCCCAACAAGCTTCGTATATCCAGACAGAGTTTTGATCAATTATTAAAATCAGGTTGACCATATGACCAATGGGCCAACAAAGAACAGTTTGAATACTTGTATACGAAATAGAACGAGATTAATTAAATCTAACTATAGTATTTGATAAATATAGTAATTCGAATGAGTTTGCAATAAAATCAAATATTATTCAAAACAGATTCCATAAAACCAAATCATAAAGTATAATTTAATAATTCTATAATATTAGACGTATCGTCTTTCTTTTCTAAAATATCTATAATAGAATTTAAAATATGATTTTTTTTCTTTTCTTTTTGAAACTGATTCGAAATAAAAAGGAATATCAAAAATTTGGGAAGAGGAGTTACAAATCTACCCACCTTAAAAATAAATTCTTCCTCGAATTTATGGACTGCTAGGATAGGTAAACTTGGTAGCTCCATTAAAAGAAGAAAATGATAAGGAATGTTGATCAATTAGAAGAAAAGAACAGAAAAGAAAATAACGAAAATTCTTCAATAATAACATCGATCAGCCATGGTGAAGATAGAAGAAGTAAATAGATATGGTTTGTGGTTGACATCTTAGGCTACGATCTTGAAAAATGTCCCCTTTTTTTTTACACAACCGCTAACAATCTTCTTAAGGTCAATTCATAAATGGAAAAGCTACCTACCTTAGAAAAAATTTCTTCCTCGAAATTTAGAAGGATACGATTATGCTCGATTAAGAACAAAATCAAGAACCGATTTGATCAATTAATTAAAGCGAATTAGATCATAAATAGTATTGGACTTCAAGGAAAGATACCATGTGGCACGATCAAAGGGTATAGTCACAGTCGTCAAGGATATAATTGAAATATGATTATCTAAACAAGAAAGGTTTAGGCACGATTAAATGCTATTAGATTCATGTTAGACATGGTAAATGATCAAAATTTAGACAAAGTCTAAAACATGGTTGAAATTTCTTAGACACAGTTAAGATGTAGTCACCATCAAGGCTAATCATGCAAGTCATCCATGCATGATAAAATTTGAAAGTTGGCACGAGTATGAACAAGGTCAAGATAGTCATGGTCAAAATGGAATGCAAAAGTTAGCATTAGCAATAATTGATTTGAAGTATACGCACGATTATGATTATTGTCAAGAGAGTTTAGTCGTGATCAAATCTTTTTAGGAACGATCAATTAGTGAAGCAAAACTGTCTAGGCATGATTATAGAATCAAACCTAGTAGAGGATACGAATTGACTCGATCGAATTATAATAAAAGGAGCCTAGTCATGATCGAAATTGTTCAAGGATGATCAAATCCAAAATCGTTTCGATATGCTTCAAATATTTATCCACGATTATTTAGGCACGAGTTTAGAATTAAAATCTAGATAGGTTTAGGGATCCAGTCGAATTTATATTAAAAGTGACAATCTGAAAAATAGAAGGATAAGAAAAGAAGGGAGAATTATCGGTTTATTGAAAAAATTCGTGACTAGAAATAAGCACAAATCAATTTGAAAACTTGTAGTTATATGCCAGTAAGACATAGTCTCTATGGTATTTCAAAACTTGTAAGCATATCTGAAGTCGTTTTACCAAAAATTTATGTCTCGTCAGTGTACAGCTAGCTGCAATAAACTCTTGGTTTCACGACTCAAATGAGGATACGGTAATGAATACCCTATCAACTCTATCCAATCTTGATAAAATAATTCAAGGATGAAAAATAGGGTAACTAAACTATAGCTTTAATGACATTCGATAACTCATGCTTACTTGAAATTATTTCAACTTCGGGAACATGCCACGCCAGTGCACTGCTGGCTGCAATGAACCCGTAGTCTCGATAATTCAAATAAGAGGCGACAGTACGCTGCTGTCTTGCCATCGCAAGTCAACAAACATTCTTTTAACTATACTTTATGAAATTTCAAAGGAGGTTCTAGAATTTCAAACAAGTTCCATGAGGGTGTAAGTATCTGTCCTTCAAGTATGAATATCAAGTCTTGAAAAGAAAATGATTAGTTAGGAAGGATAACTCTTGGATCCAAAAACTTAACTTGAGATTAATATATAGACAATTGAGTGAGAATTTATTTGAAAGATATATTCCCTTGAGTCCAAGGAAAATATAAATGATACAAACCCATGATATGGCGATGTTTAGAGAAGGCATAAGATAAAGTTTGTACAAATGATCAAGATCATGAAGAAAAGGACCGAAGGCAAAATAAATATAAATTTTAATCTCTATTTTCTAATATTCAAGATCGAAGGAAAATATGTATAAAGTACTATGTCTACCTATTATGAATATATTTATACCCAATTATATAGCCTAAGTAAATCTCAAAAATTCTAGATGTCATTCTAAGGAAAGGTTACCCTATTTCCAGGTAAAGTATAAATTTAAATAGTAATAATACGTATATTATATTCAATATATAATTTATAGAAATTTTTCACGAGACAAAAATGAACTAGCAATATATATACACATCCATATATCTATATGGACGTCATTGGTCTCATTACATGACTACCAGGGCCTGGGTTGGTTTTGGACTAGTTTGGAACAACCGGACCTTCTAAAAGTCGTATTATTATAAATTATTTATAGGGATCAAGTCACAACTTCGCCTGGTTTTTCTAGTTCGGACACTCTTATGGCTCGGTCTTCCCTACCATAGCTAATACACTGGTCAAGGCACGCCACTGTACTATTCATGCCATCACTTCTAGTCATTTGGTACTCCAAAATTTAACCAAGACTAAGGCATTCTACAATAATAATTAATTAAATTAAAAATTTGCAAAATTTCAAAAAATTACATCTTAATTCAATTAAAAGGAATAAATGCTATTTTCAAAATTTCAGAAAGATGTTACGAATATACCCTCCTTAGAAATATTGTCGAAAAATGCGATAGTGCATCCTTCTATGAAAGTCATCTAGTGAGACCTATGTAGCAATCTTAACTACCCAAATGTCAAATTAAAATAGGAACTCCTAGTCCTAACCATTCTTTTAAAATTTGACTTACTCCTAGTTGTGAATGAGCATTTATTAGTCGCAGGCTCGCAATAGTACGACTAACTTAAGTACTATCACGAGTTCGCAATCTTTTACGAAAACGGACCTGCGTGGGCCACCACAAAAACTTGTCACGACCCGCACCCGCTTTTCGGATACGAGACGTGTCCAAGCCAGCCTACGCCGCAGAGTCGGCGGTAGAATGCTGTCAAGCCCGCAAGAGATAAATGCTCAAAATAATACATTTGCTGCTCATTCACATTTCTAAATTTATTACAACATTTAAAATTAAAGGAAATACAAGATTTTACAATTAATAAAAATGAGTACAACTGTTTTCTATTTCTAGGTCGGCCTCAGCATACCCATGTCTTCCCAATGCTAAGAGTGATCGCGGCTAATACCTGAAAAATGTTGGTTTCCAGTCAGGAATGGAACAAGTACACAAACCAACGGCAACGCAAAAATACAATAGAATCGACAAGACATGAAAATAACATATGAGATATAAAAACTGGAGATAACTGATGACATAGCACGATAGAGAAGTAAACAAGGAAAAACTAATAAAAGACATCTATCTAGGTGGTGTGAAATATTTGTTTCGACATGTGAACGGCTAGGGGGTAAATACGGCTCACTACACGTGTCGTGTGCAGCTGCTATCATTCACGAAAGACACGGGGGATAGTTCTGGGTAGTCCACATGTCTACTAAGATATTTTCCCTCCCGACTACTCCGTGTGACGAGCGTGTCAACAAGCAGCAAGATATATGTATAAACATGAAATGAGAAGACTACTATGAATCGAAAGCAATCAGAAAGTGCACTTGCCTGAGGTCCTTAGCAGGTGAAACCAATAATTTCGTTGTGTTTGGAATAGTCCACTTAGCCTTGGGTAATGTTCGGGTTGCAAGAAAATAAGAAATTATCGATTAGCTACGATCCCTGATAATCCAATGATTTAAGGGGTATTTCTTAACTTAGAGAAAGGATAACTATTTAATTAAAAATATGTATATACTTATTTAGAAAGATTTATAACCATTTTAGAAATAGCCTTATAATACCTAATAGATGCAAACTTAATATACATGAACATATGGCCCAACTTATAAAACCCGACAATTATTATTATGATTATACAACTACCTAAGAGAAATTCGAACCCTCTAGCCCAAAATACAACTATTATATCGATTATATACTGGCCCAATGATCGGACAAAAATGTTTATTAATCATCTATATATAAATATAAGCTAAATATTACTAGAGTCTAAAAGCCCAATGTCAATTCTTAAAGCCCATACCAAAATAATTTAGAATAATACTAGTTGTAAATAATGCCTAGTATTTATATATATTTAAAACCCAAATGAAATATATTTGTTATTTATTAAAAGAAAAACTTCTTTCAAGGCTATTAAAGCCCAATTGAATACAAATGTAGGATCAAGCCTAATAAAATAAAATATTAAAAATAATTTGAAGAAATATCATTTACATATTTACTTATAAAACCAATTTACAATATACTTTGTAGATACATACCTAATGTACATATACTATTCTCTGTATCTGTGTCAATATATAGGATTTTAACTTAAATGGCCCAAAAGCCTGACCTAAAACATACTGTTATAGGTATATAACTCAACCCATCTGAACTTGAGCCCATGAGACTCCACAGACCTATATCGGCTCACACCCATACCCATTTATAACTAACAAATAACAATAATAATATTAATAATATAACTAACACTAATGATAATAAAATAAATATGACAACTTTTCTATCACAGTCTCCCACGTGACGTGATACAATATATTAAAAGAATCATCATACTCATCTCTGTCTCGATATTAATAAAGAGAGTGAGAGAAAGCTGGAGGGAGAGAGAATACAGAGAAGGAAAGGTTCGAGAGAGTGTGAAAGAGAGCGGGAGGGTGCAGGGAGTCTCACCAGGGGTTCTCGTCCGATGGCGGATGCTCAAAGCCTGTCGACGAGGGCTGGAGGCGGTGGCTCTCGTCCACGGCGAGGCGGTCGGGATTTGGAAGCTGGGCACAGCCGCGTCGAGGCCGGACTGGCTCGGTGGCCAAGCTGGCGGCAGCTCGGGTCGCCGATGGGGGCGCGTCTTGCTCACGCGCCCGGTCCCAGCGAGCGATGCTCGCCTAGGCGCTGCCCGTGGAGGAGTACGGCCGGGCGGGCGGCACAGCGATGTCCGTGCGGCTCAGGACGGGGCGGACGACGCGGAGACGAGCGAGGAAGTGCCGACCGGAGTTCGACTCGGCCAAGAGATGCTCGCGGCCGGTGAGCGGTGACGTCGGCCGCAATTGGACGCGGGCGGGACCGGATCCGGAGCAGAGGGGTTCCGCCGTTCGACAGTGGCGCCGCTCGGCCAGAAGCTTGGCCACGGTGGCGCGGCGTACAGTCCCATACGGCGGGGATCTCCGGTAGCGGCGGTGCGCTTGGCCCTCGGCGGCGGGCGAGGAGGCGCACGACGGTGGGATCTGCTGGCGTCGAAGTCCACGCGGCGCCGCCGAAAAATTACAGACATGGCGGTGGCATGGGCATCCAGAGCGGTGCTAGGCGGTGGAGGCCCGATTGGGGTGACCAGCGGCTAGGGTTAGGATTTTTCTTCAATTGTTTCTGGATTTTTGTCGTATTGGATTCATGTGTCGAAGTTGGGATGTGTCCCATGTTGGACTCGAAAATGGATTTTGTGGTTGTATTGATTGATAACATGGACACGGACGTACGGGTCCGGACACGACTATGGGTGCTGATTGATATTAAGTGGCGTTGGCTAGAAGAGGCAGGGGTTTGCTGCCATGGTGGGTTGGTCGATGACGTGGGTTGGTCGATGACCGAGGAGAGAGGAAGGCTGAGGTTTTTTTTTTGTTTAGGTTTCTCCTTCTCTTGATTGCCTATATATGCAGGTGGAGAGATTAAAATTGGTGAGGATGTGATAAGGCTCAATTTAGAAGAAAGGATTTGATGGGATTTCTTCTGGTTTTGAAGAGAAGGGATGGATCGTTGATCTCTTATTTATATTCATGGATTGGATTAACACCAATCCTAGAAGGGTCAGAAGATATCGAATTTAAATTCGATTTGGGATGTGAATGCTGGAAATTTGAGGGTTTGGGTGGCACCCAGAAACTTGGATATTTCCATATGGGTCCGTATTAGAGTCCTCACAGATAATTGTTTATGAAAACTTAAATCAGCTCAAAAAAATTCTAACTTGCTCAATCGAATCTAGCTTAAAAACCAAAAGATTAATTAAACCAAATTTACTCTAAATTGATCATACCAATACTCTTAGTTTAACATTTAGTATTATTAACTAGTTTGAATAATATGGATTAAATTCTAGCTCAAACAGCAGATCAGCATAATATTTAAAAATAGAAAATAATCTTTAAAAATAAATTTCATAAAATCAATTATCCATATGTCGTTAAGAATAGTTCGAATACTTGTATACGAAATAGAACGAGATTAATTAAATCTAACTATAGTATTTGATAAATATAGTAATTCGAATGAGTTTGCAATAAAATCAAATATTATTCAAAACAGATTCCATAAATCCAAATCATAAAGTATAATTTAATAATTCTATAATATTAGATGTATCTTCTTTCTTTTCTAAAATATCTATAATAGAATTTAAAATATGATTTTTTTTTTCTTATCTTTTTGAAACTGATTCGAAATAAAAAGGAATATCAAAAATTCGGGAAGAGGAGTTACAACCAACATATCATTTCCATCTTAGCCGTTGTGCCTCCCACGGGTTCAGCTCGTCGCTAACCGCTGTGACTTGCATGGGTTCAGCTCGTCGCTAGCCGCTGTGACTCTCTTGGGTTCAGCTCGTCGCTAACCGCTGTGACTCGCATGGGTTCAGCTCGTCGCTAGCCGCTGTGACTCTCTAGGGTTCAGCTCGTCACTAAGTGGATACCCCAATGCACATGCAATATCAAATGAAACCATCATGCATCAATCGAGCAAGTCATAAACAATTCCATCTTCTTTTCAAGCAGGAAATATTTCTCTTTCTTAGCAGACAATGTACGGATTCTCTTATAAGCATACTCAAAGTCTAGCATCTTGTTATTAGCAACAACATTCATTCAAAAGCTCAGATTCTTATTAGGCGCAAGTGAATCATAAAATGAGACTTTGTCCACTCACCCAGATCAATCGTCTTTTGTTGCAGAGCCAGCAGTCCGATCTTTCTGTCTATCTAGTGCCTTCGCGGAGCGGGGCACTACACCAACAACTTGGAATGAACACCATGATGGAGGGGTCGGTACAGAAATTGGAGGAGTTGAGAAGAGAGAAATCTCAGGTTCTTGCTGAGAATGAAAAACTCAATGAAAAGCTTAGAGAGCTAGAGGCACAGAAGCCCAACAACGTCCAGTCAACGTTGTGATTGAGGGCTTGGTGCATGAATTGAAAGAGTTGCAAAGAGTGAAATCTGAGATTCTTGCTGAGAACAAGAATCTCCATAAGAAGCTTAAAGAGCTAGAGGAACAAGGAGCCCAACAAATTCAAAGGAACACCTCGATGGAGATGTTGGCGCAGGAATTGGACTCCTTGCAAAGAGAGAAATCTGATATTATTGCTGAGAATAGAAAGCTTAGCGAAAAGGTTAAAAAGCTACAGGCACAAGGTAAAATTTTCTCTTTTTTTGAAGTTCTGATTTGTTATTCTCCGTGTTAGAACGCAGAAGAATGACCATTCTCCGTGTTAAAATAATAGAGAATTTTCATTCTCCGTTTTATTACCACGGAGAATGGCCATTCTTCGTGGTAATATCACGGAGAATGGACATTCTCTATGTTAAATGGAAGGAGAATGGACGTTCTCCGTGTTAATAAGACAGAGAATGGCCATTCTCCGTGTTGGAATACAGTAGAACGGCCATTCTTCGTGTTAAGGTCATGAAGAATGGTCATTCTCCGTGTTAGATTCATATCATATTGATTGACATCATATATTTCATTGTTGTTTGTTTTATTTCAGTGCAAATAACCGAGCAGCTCAGTAAAACAAATAAAAGGCTCGTTAATGAGAAAATGGAGCTTCAAAATTAATAAAGTTAAATCGTTGAATATTGAAGCCATTGAAAAGGATGCAAAAAATGCTGATCTCGAAGCCATTGTTGTAGCATTGTAGCATGAGGAGACTCAAGCAGCTGCTGAACTTGCTGCTCCAAAAGAAGTCAAAAAAAGATGAGGATGGGGGGAGGGAAGAGGTCCAAAAAACCATCAGCGGCATTAGCCGATGAAGATGTTACTCCCTTGGAAAAGAATAGAGTTAGAGAGGCTAATAAAAAGCGGAAGATGAATAACGCTCTAAAATTCGGAGAAGACGCCAAAATGGTTGAACTAAAGAGGAAGGGTGTAATACTAAGGGAATGCGATGAACTCGTACTTTGCATGGATACAGATAAAGATTTGAAGAAGCTTTACATCGACATCGTATTTTTCAGAAAGATGAGTCCAATGTATGTATTCTAAACTTGACCAATCTCCGTCCAATTCAAAACGGAGAACAACCATTCTTTGTGACAGTTGTCCGGAGAATGATCATTCTCCGTGTCAGTTGGACGGCTAATTATCATTCTCCGTGTCTGTTGGATGGCGAATGACCCTTTTTTCCTTCTTCTTCTTTTTCTGTCTAGACTTTTTTTTACAATTATGTCCTGAGAATCTCTATTAATTTAATCTAAACTAAATTTATATGCAGTGATATTGTATACTTGAGTGTGCCGAAAGAGGGTAAAAATGAAGTTGAAATCCAGATGTCGGCAATAGACATGCAAGACATACTCAACTATGAAGACATGGAGGCTGGCATACTCAACCTAATAATAAGGAAGCTAAGAGAAATTCAAGGCTATGCAAGAAGGTATGCCCAGTCAAGTTCAAAGGACGTGCAACATAAGTGGTCTGCATTCTTGATGCCCCACACATTGGTAAGAATTCAAACAGAAAAATCCATATTCATGTGTACACCGATGAAAAATGACATAAAAAATTACTCATGATATTGTGTTTTGTTTTTGGAAAACAGAACATCATTGAACGTGCCATTGAACCAGAAGCAAAAGTCGGCGCCCTTGACACTTTTAAAAGGGATGTAGAAGACTTCATCATGGGTTTAGAGGACGACATAGAGTTGCTATTCATTCCACTCTTTAATATATCCATCAAATACTATACGCTGCTCAAATTCAACTTTATCTCCTACGACTGGACACACTACAACTCCTTGAGGCAAACCACGTATGAAAAGGGCAAGGTGGATGCAGAATTAATAAAGAAGACCTTAGAGCCTATCTTCAGTAGGAAAGTTGATATGATGAGGGAGAGTTGCCCTACGAAGATGGATTATGAGAGCACAGTGCTGAATTGTTCTCCACGATACCCACAACAACATGCACCCAACTGCCTCTTGTACATGGCTTATCATATGAAGAGCTTGATGACTACTCCCTTCGAAATATCGAGAGGAAATGACGATGACACTCACCAGAAGATTACAATTTTGAGGTTGGGATGGGCTAAGAAGTTGCTTTCAAGCAAATATACACTACCAACCTAGCAATGACATTGTAAAACAACAATATAATTGGGCAAGGAACTTCTTTCCATATCATCTGTTTGTCTTTTATTCGTCTGCGTCTTTTATAACATCTGGTCTGCTCTGTCTTTTATAATAAAATTATTTTTGAATTACATTTATATTGTTAAAACCATGGAGGATGGCCATTCTCCGTGTCAAAACCACAAAAAATTTGACTTTTATTTACATATGAAAGTCTGAACTACTACATAAAATCCTACTACCCAAAAAAAGCCTAAAAGCTACAGCTTCGATATACTGTGGGTTGGCAATCACTTCATCGTCAACGTGCGTAGGCGTAACATCGTCAGAGAAAAAATCACTCCATCGTCCGACCCCGATCTTTGGATGCAACATGCACCTTCGACATCCTGTGGCTCTTCCATCATAACAAAAACTGGGCCATGGCAATCCTGAACCCAATAACCAATATCATGGCACACAGTCGATGAAGTGCACGAACACGGACACTCCACTCAGCCCATCTTAGTCTTCTGATGAAGTGCATGAACACGGAACACCGTGCATCGTCAGTGCAAATCACTTCATCGTCAACGTACGTAGACGGAACACCGTGCATAGTCAGAGCGAATCAACGTGCGAACGCTTCGACAGAGTGTGGGTTGGCAATCAACCCAAACCCTGGGGCTCTTTCAGTAACCAACATCATGGCACACAGTCGATGAAGTACACGAACATGGACAGTCCACTAGGCACATCTCAGTCTTCTGAAGGACTTTACCACCAAAGCTTCTTCGAACGAGAAGATCGACAACCCACAGGAAAGCGTCTTGCCAAGACAGGGGATCGGTCAAGTCCATCTCTACAAGAAAAGCTAAGTGAGACAAGAACAAACTCTTCCTACACTAATGCCATTTATAGGCAAGGACAACTTGTACTCATGCGCCAAGTGAAAGTCACTTCGAATTCAATTCAATTAATTTGCATTAATACCAACGCATCTGTCCCTTCACAAGAAAAGAAAAGTAAGACGAGAACAAACTCTCCCAACTACTGCCATTTAAATGCCATTAATACCAATGAATCTGCCCCTTCGAATTCTGCCAAGTCAACACCATTCTTCGTGTACTGATGGACCCAATGGAGCACTGGCCAGTGCACCCGTCAACACTATTCTCCGTGTTAAAATCATAGAGAATTATCATTCTCCTTGTTAAATTAACGAGAAATTGCCATTCTCCGTGTTAGAATGTGGGAGAATGGACATTCTCCGTGTTAAAACCACAGAGAATGTCAATCCTCCGTTTAAATAACACAAAAAATTGCCATTCTCCGTGCTAAAATGACGGAGAATGCCATTCCCCTTGTTAAATTGACGGAGAATTACCATCCTCCGTGTTAAAATTGACCGAGGATTGTCGTTTTCCTTGTTAAATTGATGGAGAATTGTAAAAAAAAGTTGATAATTAAGTCAACGACGGTTCATTTGATTCTATTTGCTATTTGTCGCTATCTCGCTTCTGTACTTTACAATTACGAAAATTGTGACCCGATTTTCTACAAACTTTACAAATTCTAGGCTTGGGGATTGTCTGACTTACTTTAGGCTGGCTTGATTTCCCTTGAGAAGGCCTTCCTTTTGCTGCTACCGGATTTGGCTCTTTAAAAGATTCATGCACTCCATGAACTGCATCAGCTACCATTTTTTCTTCTTCACCAATATCGGTCACCATTTTTTTCAACTCCATCAGAACAGACGACATCAACTCTGTTCCCTTCTCTTGAATTTTATTTGATTTTTTACAATAATACGTAAACAGATTAACTTGTTCATTAGTACCCCCATACCTTCTGCTCTTAATACTGTCTGGGTGGATGAATCTTCTTTCTGTACCAGGTCCGGAGAGATAACTATTTTTGCAATCCTTGAGCCAACGAGTTTTTATCAAGTTCTTTGGAATATCTCCCAATTGCAATATCTTTATTGCTGAAAAAATATGCCTACAAGGAATCCCTTGGTCTCCATCCACAAACAGTCACCATTTATGATGTTGTCGGCCCGATCAAATGTAACCTTCCGGTTGATACTGTTTGGCGACATATACTTTTGGATAGTGCAAACTTCTGTCTCTCTTATGATATAATAGTGGAGAACAGTATATGTATCATAACGTGTGATTTCCTTCCTTACCTCTATAAACACCGATTTAGTATAAATTGTGACAAATTTATCTTCTATTTTGGCCATGCTATTTTGCTTCACAATTGGTATTGAGAGTTTATCAGTGACATGCTTACTTATCTGGCCGTAACGTAAAGTCGCCAACCGTGGTCACAATTTTGAAGGGCCTTCCATAGCGGCAGCTTCTCATTCAAAAATCTTTTCAGAAATGCGTTCATAGATTCACATTTATTTATTGCAGTAGAACCACCAAAATAATTTCCACGTAGGAATATGTCCTCCCATCGCTCCCTCGTTCTGTACAATGCAGTGGTCCACTCATTGTTTTTTACATTATAATCCTTTAGCATCTACTGCCAATGGCTTCCAAATTCTTCGACTGAATAGTACCTGTTTAGAAAACATGGACAGTAGCTAAAGTTTTAATATTTTAATAACAATATACTTCAAATTAAAGTAGCAAGTGTGCGATGTACCTTTTAATGAGAATACTCAATTCATTTGTAAAACCATCTCGGTGTACATGTTTGGCTGAATTGTTTAGGATATGCCATGAGCACATTCGATGAATTACGCTGGGCATTAAATCCTCAATTATTTTATTTATGGATCTGCAACCATCCGTGAGAACTGTCACCGGTAATTTGCTATTCATACACTCTTAGAATTGTTGTAAAACCTAAGAATATGTCTATGCAGTCTTATTGTGGATCATTGCAAACCCAAACACACAAGTCATTGCATGATTGTTTGTACTCACTAGAACCAACAATGGCATTTGACTTCTATTTGTTTTATATGTAGAATCAAATGCTAGAGAATCTCCAAATAATTCGTAATCGAATCAACATGCACCGTCAGCCCAAAAGAGACGGGTCAATCTGGAATCTTCGTCTACGTTATACGAGTAAAAGAAATTTGGGTCAATGCCCTCCTTAGATTGAAGAAATGTAAGTGTTGTCGTAGCATCAACATCGTCTAGTGCTCTACTATCTTTAGCTAAAGCGTTGTATAAATCTTTTTTCTTCCATCCAATCTTATCCCAGCCACCTTTCTGGTGGACAAGTAAATTCTATATATCTCTGGTCCCCATCCCTGATTGCTTCATAAGCATAGCTTGTTCCAATTCTATGGGTGATATCTTACGATGAGATCTCAAAAAAATTGTTTCAAAATCATTCGCCAGGTTATGGTTGTGATGTACTTAAATTTTTTTGACAATCCATAGATTTGTAGAATTTGTGTACCCAATACGAAAAATTGCTTTACAACCACTTCTGCTTTCACTTCTTGGCTCATGAACCCTGTTAGGAGCTTCATTGTATTTCTTCTGTCTGAATCCCGCATTCGAACAACACCAACTACGGACCATCACCATCCCAGATTTGTATTTTTGTACTTCGTTCTTTCTAATACTGAAACCAACTGCTTTTGAATATATCCGTTAGAATCTCTCTGCTTCTTCAATAGAGTTGAATTGTAAGCCAATAATATCTTCATCTAAGAGATCCCTTGGGTCTTTGTTAATGTTGGCAGACTGCAATATTTTTTTCATCGTCGCTGCATCGAAATCCAATGGAGATTCCCCATCGTCCCTAAGAACAGAATTAAACAAAATAAGTATGAGAAATCAATATAAAAATATAATGCATTTCTTAAATCCATTAGAAAGGGTGATATAAAATAACATTTCGTTGTTTGCGTTGATGTCATCGTCATCGTTATGATGTATTCCTCCGTTGTTTTTTTCTTCTTGTTCTTTATTGTCTCCTAAGTTAACAGCTTCCAAACTTTGTTCATCATCTAAATCATCTGACACCGCTATTGAAGTAAAGTTTTCTTCATCAATAAATTCTTTCACACGACGATCAGTTTCTCCATGTGACGTCGCCATTGAAGAAAATAGAGTGTGTTAGAAACCAACAGAATAAACGAAGGACAAGAAATAATATAAAAAGAAACCGGTATGAGTGATCCTAAAAGCATGCATGAAAATGCTTTTAGTAACTCTAAAAACTCCCTCCTCCTTGTACCTCACCACGTGGCCCTCTATTATTGGCTCATGAAAATGCTTGACTGATCCTTAAAGCATGCATAATTTTAAAGAAACAACTTCCAACAACACAACCTTCTCGTCTACTGTGTACATGTATTATTAAATTGTGTAGGATAAAGAATATAGCAGCATTTAATTCTACGTTTACTATTGTGTAATTATTTCTAATGGTATTAGTGAACTCAATCTACGAGAGAGAACCCGAGAGAGAGAGAGGGAGAGAGAGAGAGAGAGAGAGAGAGAGAGAGAGAGAGAGAGAGAGAAAATGGAGATGGGAGAAAGAGAAAGGATCGAGCTCGACTAGTTTTTATTTCAATAGCTCCTTTTACTAATAACTAGTTTTAAATTTGCAACTTAAAAATAGTTAAAGTTAAAATTCAATTTTTGATTCTTATTACTAATAACTAGTTCTTACGTATGAGTTTAGACAAACACTAACCGAGCCCAAGCAACATGACATCAGCTAGGTTTCTAATACAGTGGCATTTCTGTTAATTTAAAATTTATAATATTATTGAAACTAATATTAGTAGTAAAATTTAAATTAGCTTTTGATTTGACATTTAAACTTAGATTTAAATTCACAACTTAAAAATAGTTAAAGTTAAAATTCCATTCTTTTTTATTTAAAATGTACAATATTATTGGAACTAGCATTAATATTAACATTCGCTTGTCCTGTAGTTTAAGTCGTATTGCACGACTTGTGGCTTAAGTCTAGGCACCCAAAGAACTTGATTGTTCAAGTCGAACGCGTGCACAACACGTTCCCTCGATGCAAGGCTTGAAGTAGCCCTTGCTTGTCAAGTCATTGCATGAACACGTTAGACAAGAGTTTTGTTGGGCTATCGAAGTCATAGCAAGTACTGTCCCCTGTTGTCTGCGGTTTTCAAGTCTCTTAGTCCCACGATCTCAAGACTCGTCATATAAAGTATGAATTGGGCGATGGAAACACTGTAAACATGTCGGGACTGTAGGTCAGTCGCAGTCAAAAAGAGTATAGAAATACTGTCTTGCGTGAGCGCAATTTAGTTAAGTCAATAAGAGTATGGAAACACTGTAAAAATGTCAGGACCGTAGGTCAGTCTCCGAGGAGGAACATAACGAGACTATAGGTCAGTCGCCGAGACAACCCTGGTTTGGGCTCTGTAAAAGAAGTATGATAAGTACAAGAAGTAAATCTAAGGAAGCTAAGTTATGAGGGCTAGGCCATTCATTTACTTTGAGTCTAGGAGTTCTAGTAGGTGCGTGGTCATGGACAACTTGTCGACAAGTTTTTGCACCCACGATTCGGAAACCTTGGGCCACAGGACCGTATCGGCCTAGGAAGGGAGCAAGGAAGGCAGGCAAAAACACACCGTCGGTGATAATTCGAGGACTTGAGCTGGGCTAGCTACCCTTAGCTGCAAGGGCCTCGTCTTGTACCACCTACATATCCAAGATGACTTGAATTACAAGTGACCTTTCATATAAGTCAAGTTGGTGTGCTAAGCGGCAATCCGCATGCACGGTGTCGGTCAAATCAAGGAAAGTGCAAGTACGGCACGCATGAAGTAAATATAGTATGCACGGGTGCATCACAAGTCTTAAGAAACCTAAGATTTGGCTATAGCAAGGACACATGCTTCGGCACGAATGTAGCGTCGAGTATTAAGTCAATGGCATAGAGTTGTGTAAATCGGGATTGAGTCCTCTCGAGTGAAGTCAAGAAGGGACGTATGGCAAGTTTGGTTAATTCATGCTAAGTTGCGAGGCACGGCCTCAATGTTCAAGTAAGAACCAAGTCGTTGACACGAATCATGTCGTTGCATCCCAAAGTATTAGCTATAGGACAAGTACAAGTCGATAAGTTGACGTTACAAACACGAGAATGGTCTAGAGGCAAGGATAAAGAAGTTATCGGTGCGTTAGCCCGACGAACGGTCTAGAGACACAAATAGACCAAGATGTCTACGTCTTAATATTAAAATTAATCCTAAGGCAAGACTAGAAAGACAATCATAAGGGGACTATGTTGTACAAAAGTAAAGTAACGTGTTGGTTTTGTATGGGTGGGTGTGGAGCTCACTCCACCGGTACAGTTTACTGACACCCCACCAGTTTCATGTGCAGGTGATAGGTACCTGCTTTCTCGGGGCGGAGCTCGCTTGGATGCGTCGAGGCGTAGAGTTCATTGGCATTTTGAGACACGTGGGGGCATTGAAGACTGGACTTATACGAGACATAATGTATGGACATCGCCTATCCGAAGCTTCCGCTAGTCTACTCAAATTGTATTGAGAGATGAGAGAGAGCAGAGTGACTTGTAATGTGAGAAGAGTGAGCTTGAATGATTGTAATCTTGGCCTCACACCACAATTGTAATCTTTGTTTCAATATCAATAAAGAGCATTTTGAATGACTTGTTTTTTGCATTTAATTTTCCGTTATTGTTATTCAATATTTCTGCTTGGGACTTCTGTGCGACGACCCCGTCGCTTAGCCTGTAATCGACCGTTATGGATTGAAGAACAGATGGCAACTCTAAAAGGGGGGTGAATAGAGTTTATAACAATAATAGCCAATTAAAAATTAAACTCTTTCACAAACTGAAAGTAATCAGAGTAAATGCGGAAATAAATAAGGAGCAAGAAGCATACGCAAACACAGCCGATTTTTAACCTGGTTTTCCTCGTGGAGGACTAGTCCAGGCCTGAGAACTCTAGCTCAGGATTAAATCCACTATTTATGAAATAGTAGTTACATCCCGTGCCTTTTCTTCAGAAGAGCACGTCAACTTCTTACAAAGATCGCAGTGGCGATGCTTGGAATTTTCCAAGCGTCTTCTTGAACTCTTGCACAAACTCCTAACTGAAAAGTACTAAGCACTTGAGGCTTAGGGAGCTTGTGGCTAGTAGATGAAGAAGGGTATGGCTTGTATAGAGCTTTAAAGAGAAGAGATGAGAAGATTGGATGAATGAAAATGAGAGAATTTATGGCCTATTTATAGGATACTAGGTAGGCAGAATTCGGCCAGAATTCTGGTTGGAATATTCAAAATTTTTGTCGTTGGACAAACTGCAACCAGCCAATCCTAAAATTTAGAGTGCTGATTTTTAGGAGGCAGAGTTCGGCCTGAACTCTGTGTGGAGGCAGAGTTCGGCCCGAACTCTGTCTCCAGAGCACAGAATGGGTCAATGGGTAAATTGGCTCATTTTGATTTGCGTGGAGCTTATGATTTCGGGGTATGGGTATAGGTTAAGTCTCAGATGCTCAGCACAGCTCAGTTTACATAAATCTAGACTCAATAAAATTGTAAAATACAGACTCAAAGAAATGTTGCATTGCAGGTGCGAGCTGTCGTCTGGCTTGTAGTGACTTTAGTCTTCATGTGTCGTATTGAATTATCACAAGTATCATATAGTCAATTCTATCAATATTTGGTTGACTGTGATTTTGTGTCAACAATCTCCCGCATATTGATAATTGACAAAATGATATTTGTATATTCAATATTCATACCTGGACACATTTAAAAGCAATGGCGTAGCTCCCCCGTAATCAGTGCCGAGCTAGCAATAGCTCCCCCGTAAATAATGCTATGTTCCTGTTGTCCATTCTTTTCCCAAAGCACATATACATAATGATAGAAAATATACTATAATGAATATAGCAAAGCAATATGCTATAATGAATATAGCAAAGCAAATATTTCTCCCCCTTTTGGCATTTATCAAAAAAAAGTCATAATAACTGGCAAGCACACTAATAGATGATATTGCGTAGAAACTGATAAAACTACTGAATGTCTCAAGAGTCACAAATAAGAAATAAGTCTACGACAATCAAAGTGCATAAAAGCAACTACATCAACTAAAATCTAAAATCTAGAAAACATAAACTATGATCCTCAGTAGCAGCAGCAAGTAGACATCCATATCCATCATCGAGCTCGTGAAGGCCCAGCGTCATCGGATGGATCAGTGAAGGAACGACGAGGGTCCACGAAGGCCACATCCGGATCCAAGTAGCAGATAACCCAAGGTTCATCGATACGATATCCATCGCGAGCAGGGTCACGCTCCATGGGAATAGGCATAGAAGGATGTCGGGACATAGAGTACCGAATATCGTGCAGTGAGTTGCTAATGGTACTCATCTGCAAGGTAGTCCGGTAGTCAAGCTGAGTCCAACGATCATCCTCTAAGGTGAATCGATCGTGGAGCATAGTCTGCAGTGACTCAAGAGTAGCAGGAGGAGGATCCTGTCCAAGAGGAGGGGCATTGGGCTCATCGTCTGAGTGCTCGGACACAACAGGTGAGCCAACTGCTGCCTGAAGCCGCCGTGCCTTAGAGAGGAAGGCAGGGGCAGGTAGGAACTGGCACTCATCAAGAGGTACGCGAAAAGCACGAAAGAGCATAGGAAGATAAAGAGCATAAACCAATGATCTTGGTTTCTTCCTAGCGTTAATCATCCAGTCCATCATGGTACGTGGAAGATTAAATGGAACATGAAAGTGGAGATGATACAAAGCCGAGATTTCAAAGTAGGTAACCTCATCGGTGGATCCCGCTTTGGGTAGAATAGTGTTAAAAATAATCCGATAAAGTTTATGAAAATAGGGATTGAGAAACTTGGCCAAAAGCTTGCGAGGACGTGTGTTAGGGGTACACAAGTCGTCATTAAAGCTTTCGAGGGAAGACCCATCGGGAAATTGAAACGATCGAGCTTCAACAAGTTTTTTCCATGAGTTTGGCTCCGGGAGTTCAAGGTGTTCGGCCAAGTCGAAATCATCGAAAGAAATATCAATGCCCACAACCCGTAAAAAAATATGTGTATCATCATGAGTTAGGTTGCAATAGAACATTTGTATAGCATTACGATAGATAACCGAGTTGGTGGTGACAAGTTAATCAAGACAAAGATCATGGAAAAGTGAATCATATTAAGAAAAAATAGTAAAATTGATAGGATGACCCGCAAACACCGGACTTGTCCGAAAATCACTAAACCATGCATTGGAGGCGTCAAGTGATACAAATATCTGATCGTCATACGTGTTGGGGTCGAGTGGACGAGGTGGGTTGAACAACGGGTGGATAGGTAGTTGATTGGGTTATTCAACGGGCAGTTCAATACGAGGAGGAGCATTCGAAGAGGACGCTCCCTCGGTTCGAAGTCTCTTTCCCTATTAAACAATCGTGGAGCCATGAAATAATAAAGACAATGGAGGAAATTGAGATGGAGAAAAGTGTTGAAATATACCTCAATGTGATGATGAAATATGAAGGAGAATGGTGAGAGAAGCCTTCTCCTTGAGTTTTGAGAAGAGATATGCTCTAGGAAGGAAGAACTAGGGTTAGGGTTTGGAGAAAAATAGTTTGGAGAAGTGTAGAAGGTGGCAATGGAGGAGAGAGAAGAGGGGAACCCGAATATTTGTGTAAGGGTTTGAATGGTCGGAACAGATATTGACCATTGGATCAAATTTTGATCAACGGCTGAGGCTGTTCCCGGTTCTGGAATAGCCAAGCTGAATTCGGCCTGAACTCTGGGTAAGGCAGAGTTCGGCCCGAATTTTGGTTGCTGGAACCAGAACAGAAATCAGGCCAAAAAAAATGATTAAGTGAGAGAGACAAAAAGAAATAATTAAGTGAAAAAAGAAATGATGAAGTGAGAGAGACCAAAAGAATATGATACATGTATAAAATTTAGAAAGACTTTGTTAAAAATCAACGCTGAATGACAGTGAAGTTGAGAATCTGAATTTTAGCATGTAATAAATAAAAAATAAACCATGTAATAAACAAGGAATTATGCCATAATTCAATATTTTGAAGCTACCATGGGTTAGCTGCAGGGACCGGATCCCGGCTAGCGGTAGTCCTAAGGACTAGTGCACCGTGTCGCTTAGGCTTTTACGCCTTGTTGTCAGAAGGACCCTTTCGACTTGTACCCATAGTAATTTCATCATAAAGAATCAAGACATACTCGATATTTACGCAAGTTATTTTAATAAATAACAGCTTCATCCAAAATTCCAAGTTCACGACAGAGAAAATTGAAACGCTCTTCGGATAATGGTTTTGTAAAGAAATCTGCTAGCTGATGATCAGTGTCAATAAAATCTAAGTTAATAGTGTCATTTTGCTGATGATCATGCAAAAAGTGGTGACGTTCAATGTGTTTCGTACGTGAGTGACATATGGGGTTCTTAGTGAGATTTATAGCACTAGTGTTGTCACAAAAGATTAGAATGTGCATAAAAGATATGTTGTAGTCTTCAAGGGTTTGCTTCATCCACATAATTTGTGCATAACAATGCCCGACTGCGATGTATTCAGCTTCGGTTGTAGATAGTGCGACAGAATTCTGCTTTTTGCTAAACCAAGAGACTAGAGCCATTCCTAATAAATGACACGTGCCACTTGTACTTTTACGGTCGACCTTGCATCCGGCGAAATCAGCATCAGAGTAACCAATAAGGTCAAACGATGTTGATTTGGGATACCATAGGCCCACTGTAACTGTACCCTTAAGGTATCGAAAGATACGCTTAACAGCGATCATGTGTGATTCCTTAGGATTAGCTTGATATCTAGTACACAGGCAAACGCTAAACATAATATCAGGACGACTAGCAGTTAAATAAAGTAGACTGCCTATCATACCTCGATACTTACGTTGATCCACAGGTTTGCCGCTTTCATCTGGTTCTAGTTTAGTTGTAGTGGCCATTGGAGTGCCGATAGGTTTGACGTTGTCAAGGTCGAATTTCTTCAGCATGTCCTTTGTATACTTTGACTGACAGATGAAAGTTCTATTTGATGTTTGTTTGACTTGTAGTCCAAGAAAGTAGTTGAGCTCCCCCATCATGCTCATCTCAAACTCGGTCTGCATACACTTGGCAAAATCTTGACAGAGAGTTTCATCAGTAGAACCAAATATAATATCATCAACGTATATTTGTACTAGGAGAATAGTGTCTTTGAAAGATTTTATGAAAAGTGTGGTGTCAATTTTTTCTTTTGAAAAACCTTTTTCAAGCAAGAAATTGCTTAGTCTTTCATACCAAGCTCTAGGGGCTTGTTTGAGGCCATATAGCGCTTTCTTCAGCTTGAAAACATGGTCTGGAAATTTATGATTTTCAAAACCAGGGGGTTATTTTACATAAACTTTCTCCTTAATAAATCCATTCAAGAAAGCACTTTTAACATCCATTTGAAATAATTTGAAATTTTGAAAATTAGCAAATGCACAAAGCATCCGAATGGATTCTAATCTCGTAACAGGAGCATACGTCTCATCGTAGTCGATACCTTCCTCTTGGTTGTATCCTTGAGCTACTAGACAAGCTTTGTTGCATGTAACTGAACCATCTTCATTTACTTTATTTCTAAAAACCCATTTGGTTCCAATAATCGAGTGATTTTCTGGTCTAGGAATGAGTTCCCATACTTGGCTCCTCTCAAATTGGTTGAGTTCCTCTTGCATGGCAGAAATCCAAAATTTATCATTAAAAGCTTCTAAAATGTTTTTCGGCTCAATTTGTGAAATAAAGGTAGTACTAGCAATGGAGTCTCTTAATGTTGATCTCGTAGTTACTCCGCGTGAAACCTCACAAATTACCAAATTTTCTAGATGTGACGGCTTGAAAGAGAATTTCTTTGGCAAGCCCTCCAGAGAATTGGTTTCGGTAGTGGTATTTATTGGAGTAGAAATTGATGGCTCAACATCATCATCAAGAGTAGCTGCTGCAGTGTTATCTTCATCAAAGTCACATTTGTAGACTCTTTCACAATTAATGAGCATTCGTTAAATACTCTATATCCCTTGCTCTTGGCAGCATAGCCAAGGAATATACCATCGTCAGCTTTGGCATCAAATTTGCCTAAGTTGTCTTTGGTGTTAAGGATAAAACATCTACAACCAAAAACTCTAAAATAAAAAATATTTGGGGTTCTTCCAAACCAAAGCTCATAGGGTATTTTCTTCATAATAGGACGAATAAGCACCATATTCAAAATATGGCACGCTGTGCTGACAGCTTCAGCCCAAAAGTATTTTGGAAGTGAAAACTTATTCAACATGACTGTCACGACCCGCACCCACTGTGAGGGTACGAGAACGTAACAACGCCCAGCCTATACCGCAGTGTCGGCGGTAGAACGCTGTTCTAGGTCATGAACTATAAATAGCATAATATGAATACTCTCCATAAGGAGGCCAACACAGAGGTACAACTCAATCACAATCTAAGATAGAATGTAGCACGATGAAATAGATAAGAAATCCTCAACTGAGGTACAACAAAAATGAAATACAAGTCTCAACATCTACTAGTCTCAATATCTCTAAAATATACAAATCTGGAAATAAGACAACAACTAAACATGAAAAGAAGAACAGACTAAGCTAACTACACTATGCAAGGGTGCCATCCTCAGCAGCTGCCTGAACCTCCCCAGGGGTCCAGGTCGCGAGTGTCATCTAGGAAAGCTCCAAGGTAAGGGGTGCAGGGTTCCTCATCATCCTCTGTAAAATTTTTAACAGGTCCAGTCAGGACGGGAGCGAGCACAATACATCTCACGCAGATCATAACAGGTTAGAAAATATAAACGTGCAAGAGAGTACGATACATGAAACTGAAAGAAGATACATGATGTAAACAGGAAGAGAACTGTAATAGAAATATCTACTATAAGTAGAGAGCGACCAGTGACTAGTGATTCAGAGTACAAAGTCGACATGTGAACAGCTTGATTTGCACATGGTTATACTAAAGAGGTGTACATGGCTATTCTACTTTGGAATTGTACACATGACTATTTATACTCCTCCAAGCCCCAATCAATACACAAGGATCCAAACAAGTTATGTTACGTACATGGTTTTCACATGAAACCCATAAATGGGTGCACATGAAATATACACGAGAGCTCATACATGAGTGCACATGAAGTTCACATGGGGGCCCATAAACGGGTGCACATGAAATTCACATGAAAACTCATAAATGAGTGCACATGCAATGTAGGTTATACACGAGATACATGGGAAACACGATCGATTCATGAGAGCACATGAGAGTACACGAGCGAGCATGAACGAGCATGATGCACATGAGAAACATGAATAACATGAGAGCGAGGAATACACGATGCACATGAAACACATGACACAATGTATCCGATGCTCCCGAGGGGGATAACATCTCGAGGAAGGATCCATATAGTACCAATCCGTGATAATGTCGTGACAGCATCAAATAAGGTAAACTAGAGCAGGAATATAATTCTAAGCAAGTTATAAAATGATCAGAGAATGTACTCGCCCGGTATCTGAATAGCTGTGAAAATATACTGTCCGAGATGAGGTACCTGACCCCTAGTTAAAGCAACACAAGTCACAACAAGTCTAAAATGATATAATAAAGTCCTACTATGCATTCTACATGATTCTAGGTTAATCTAGACCAAAGTCAACTCTCAGTCAACTCTGGTCAACCCTAGAAGTCAAACTATGTCAAACTAGTCTATACTAGTCTAGCAAGTCTATTCTAGGCTAATCAAGCTATACAAGCCCAACCTAGGCTCACTAGTCAAACAGACACACACAGGCCATAGGCTATATCATGCCTATTAGCCAACCCATAATACAAGACAACATGACATACCTATATCTATAATACTACACATTGATATATTTACCTAATCTAATACATCACACATGTATATATATACACAACCATAATATATATACACATTACATGATACTAGGATATATTCTAATATAACCTATACACCCATTGTATATCTATACTAGATACCTATATATATTACACAACTTATATCATATATATATAGATACATATATTAAGTATTCATTACATGAATACCTACATTACATAGGGAATAGGATATATAGAGAGTGATAGAAAATAGGGAGTGAGTGAGTGAAGGACTGTCCTGGTGACAGGAAAGTGTGTGTGTAATGGTACATGTGTAGGCATGTGTGTGTGTGTATATTATTAGAGACCTGTGTGTAGGCTCTCAGTCCATGTGTGTGTAGGGAGTTAGGCTATAGGTTTGTGTTCTCAGATTTGATTAAGGAAATTTTAGTTAATCATCAATTAACATATCAAGCAACCCATCCAGTTAACATTCAGTGAAGGGAAAGAATTCAGTAAAAAGAAAGTAATATCAGTTTAAGATGGGAACCAATTCCCTTTGTGTGAATGACTTCCAGATTTCAGTTTAAGGTTCTGTATTAGTAAAACATCTAAACAAGTTCATATTGTAACAATACATTAGAGGATCAATAAAAACACCAAATCAAACCTTCCAATCTTCATGTATCAAAACCTTCACTTTTCTGCATTAATACTCAATGAAATAAAACCCAATCAATTTGATTCAAATCAATAATACCCAAACCAATCCATAAAGTGAACTGAACATTACAAGAAAAACAAAAGGACCGAGACATCACATCTCAGTTTTAGTCTATGTGTCAATCTCAGTTTTTAAGTGAAAAAGGAAAATTCAGTTATTAGTTTTCAGGAAAATTCTTCCAATGACAGTTCAATACATACAAACCCAAACACAATCCAATTCGAAATCCTCTCCATAGGTAACATCAACTCATGCATAAACTCTCAATTATTAACATTAACATTGAATCTCTTGTTTCAAAACCAACAGTGAATCATTAACAGTGCATCACACATGAAATTTTCAGGAAACTCAGGTTTCTGTTTTTGTTCTCAGAAATTTGATGCTCAGTGTATGTGATACATGATGACAGGAATGGGGAAAACATTAACATTGGCAATGTAGTGACCAACTTGTCTACCCAAGGAATTTAGCAATTGACATTTGAGAGGTTGGCCAAGGTGGGAATATGCAAGGAAATATCTAGTGATGAACTATGTTGGATACATGAATCATCATGTTCAGGTTTCAGTGAGCAAAGTGGGTATCCGATCGATTGGAAATGAATACAGTGAACAAGGAGAGATTGCAAAGTGAGGGAAAAACTGGAATTAAGTTTCAGGATTTTGAAACCAAAACAGGAAATCCCTAACACAAAATGCAAAAACCAAATTCCAGGATCTTTAGCACTAATACAAATCAAAGTGAACATATATAACACTCTTCAATATATAGGCAAGTCCTATTAACCATTCATCATCGTAAAACAGGAACAAAAATGTAATCAAATACAGAAAATACATTCAGCCATGTTGAGTATCAGTGAAATGACAGTGTTCAATAGGAAATTCAAATTTTCGAATTCAAATCACATCTAATTAACAAATAAAGGGTTGGTACAATGTGTCATGCATGTAAGGGTACTATAGAGTGCATTCGTGTCCAAGAATTGGACACGAATCGTGTCCAAACAAACACGTGTACCCAGACACTGACAGTGCACGAACAATCGTCGTACACGCGTGCACGCGTGTCGTGTACACAACACAGGACACTTCGTGTCTCGTGCTCACCAACCTAGGTTCGCCTATGATAGGTCTTCGTGTCCATAGTCCTGATTTGTGTCCTAGTGTGTCATGTCCAGAGTTATCGACCCGTGTCAGTGGCCGACTGTGCGCGCGTTCCACCTATGCACGAACAGTGCGGGCCAAATTTCTCCTAAACCACTCTATAAAACTTCACAAAATTTTATAGGGTCAATGTCAGTCATGTCCTCTATGTGCACGCAAAATTTGGTGTCCTCTCGTGCTGTGTCCAGGGAGAACTCAGACACAGATAGCAGGACACGTGCACGTGGCTGTGCGGGTGTGTGCGTGTCCAATTTGTGACACGAAAATGACACAAAATCTATATCAGTCTTCACAAACATTAACATACACATATAGGCCTAGGTATCTATGTAATTAGTTTTTCAAAAATCGAAAATTAAATCCTTTGTGACTTTTAATCAAACACCTATATACACATTATGACACGTGTCCGATACGGACACCAAACGGACACGAAATGACACAAATCCAATACCTACTGCTAGGGGACACCTAGGGCTTCCTATTCATGCAAAGAAATCGAAAATCTATGGAAGGAATAGGAAGTTACCTATATGTTCAATTTGCATGAAAAAGCTTCAAAAAGGGGGGTTTCTTCTTGATGGCCAAGTGCTCCAAATTGGTCCAAACCTGAGATTTCTCTCCATGGACATGAAATAGAGCTGGATTAGGAACTAATGCAACAGACTAGAGTGAAAAAGGAACTAAAATGAATAATCTATGGGTTGGGGAAGAATGGACAAACCTCTTTCTTCAAAACTTGGAGAAATTAATAAAAGTGGCAAGAACAAATGGAAGAGGCATTAAATAGGATAGAAAACCCTAGGT
Source organism: Iris pallida (assembly GCA_029216955.1). Taxonomy (NCBI): domain Eukaryota; kingdom Viridiplantae; phylum Streptophyta; class Magnoliopsida; order Asparagales; family Iridaceae; genus Iris; species Iris pallida. Next base: position 3,862,462 of record JANAVB010018797.1, read on the forward strand.
TGGCTGCCATGGGCTGATTAGGGTAAGGTTTGGGTACATGGTGTGGGCCTATGGGCCTTAAGGCTAGTTATTGATTTAAGGTTTAGTCACAAGTCATGGCTTATGACTTAAATCTAACTTAAGTCAAATAACTATACCATGGGTCAACTCTAGTCTATCTAGGGTTACATGTGTTGGTATTTTTGCCTTTGGACTAGAAAAGATAGTCCCACATCGGCTACACCAAATGGTGAGTATCTCAATATAATGCATTGCTTGTGTTGAGGTGTGCACATGAGGTGTAGTGGGGCACAAGTTTGTGCCATGTGGAAGTATTTTCCTAGAAGGAAAAAGGATTAAATCCAACAAGGATGAAAGTAATTTTTGTTGTGCGGACTCGGACACGGACTCCAGGATGTCTCGTGCATGCACGGGAGTGTTCGGGGGGTAGGCGTGGACTGGCACACTTGTATGCTGATTGTGGGATAATCTAAAATATCAAACTCTATTTTTGAGTATTGGTATTTTAGTCCCACATCGGATAGGAGAAGAGGTGAAGTCTCAACTCCACTCTATAAATAGAGCCCCTTGGCCTCCTTTGAAAGATGCACCAAGAAGAGAGTTGAGGGAGCCTGTTAAGTCCAGGAAGCCCGTTCAAGTCGCAAATATTGACTTACGAGCATTCCAGAAGTTCTTCGTGAACTTGCTGGTTCCTGGAAGCTGTTCGTACTCGTGTGGGGCGAATAAAGCTTTGAGCAACGGTGGTTCATTCACCCCAGCATCTCACTCTCGCCTGTCATCGCTGCTGTTGCCTTTTACAGTAACTTCTTTTTAGAAGCTCTACTGCCGATAGTTGCTGCCTTTTACAGTAACTTCTTTTTAGAAGCTCTACTGCCGATAGTTGCTTGCACAAAGTCTCTTTAGATTTTTTGTGTATTACGTAGAATCTTTTTAGATCCTCGTAATTCAGAATCCTCCAGGATCTCTGTTGCATATCTTCTTTAAGGTGCTGCATTTGAAACGTTGTGTGTACAATTATTTCAGTTTCAGAATTTTCCATCGAAAATTGTGCCTCGGCAATAACAACATGACCTAACCAAGTCCAAACACAACTAGGGTTAGCTTCTAGGTTAGCCTACCAAGGTCATTGCTAGTCAAAGTCAACCTAGTCAACCATCATTCAAACAATTCCAAAATAAATTCTAAAAATTCCCATAAATTCAAATAAATTATAATAAATCCAAATAATCCTAAAAATGTCAAAAATACCCTAATCACATGGCTAGGCTCTAGGGTAGGCAGTCTCTACTGTTCACTCGCAAAACACCAAAAATCACAAGTCATGAATTTAATAGTTTAAAAATAATTAAAATCACTAAAAATTATAATATGAAATAAATATCATTAAATAATAATTATAATTACAAAATTTCAAAATTATCCTCTTCTGGAAAACTGGGTGTTACAATCCTACCCACCTTATAAAAATTTCGTCCTCGAAATTAAGATGGTAGCAGGCCTTCTAGGTCAAACACCCCACAAACAAAGTCTCAAACATACCGTCAGATAATCATATGCGTCTGTCCAAAATCATGATACTCAAAATCTTCATCGTGCTAGTGAACATGGCTACGATAATCACAGAGTCCTCGACTAAGGCACATACCTCTAGAATCATGGTATTTAAAATTTTTGCATTGCCGCATGCTTGGCAGCGAAAACCTTAAATTTCCACACCCGAGAAATACGTCCTAAATCTGACTATATGTCCTCATAATGCCAGCTATACACGACTATCGAAGATTCTAGATTCCATAATTGGGTGACCTAGCCTATATGATTTATCTCAGAAGAAATCAAACATAACACAAGAACAACAGGACAAAATTGATAATCAACAAGGAACAGAAGGAATCGAATTTTCAAGACAGAAATCGAATAAAACGAAACCTGCAGCAAGATCTCTACTGGCCTGATCATCCTTGACTGTCCTGCCGAAAGCTCGCTCCTGCTGGCCTCCCCTGGCCTGCTGCTGATGCTGCATGTACCTCTGCTGCTGAGTCGGTAAGGGTAATCCCGTCTGCTGGTCTACCGGAGCCCTAGCTCCTGCTCCCTGAACTGTCTGTCCCGATGACTCGGGGTACTCTCTCAGACGATGATCGGATCCTCCGCAAAGCAAACATCTGTCCAGCCTCTTCCGGCATTCGCCCCAACCACGCCCTGGTCTCTTACAGAAGGGGCAAATAATAACTAGCTGCTGTTCCGGGGCCTGCTGCTGCCTCTGTGGCTGCTGTATCTGCTGAAAGGGTACACGGTCCTGAAACTGCCGCTGCTGAAGGTAGACCCTCGGCTGCTGATACTGCTGTTGGAACTGCTGATGAAACTGCTGCCGAATCTGCAAACGGGGCACCTGCTGCTGAATCTGTAGGTGGGGCCTCTTAGTCGGTCCCGCACTGCCACTAGCTCCCTGAGTATCTCGCATCCTCTTCTCCTTCAGCCCAAGATCGTCCTCCGCTGACATGGCTCCTACCAGAATCTGCTCGAATGTGGCGTCGCGGTCGCTCTTGGTATATTACTTGATCTCTTCGATCAAACCCCTGCGGAACCTCCTCGTCTTCCCGACCTCGGTAAGATCCTCGATGAATCTGCTCAAATGGCTGAACTCTCCAGCGTACTCCTCAACGGTCTGGTTCCCCTGAACCAAACTCTCGAACTGCGCCTCCAAAGCACGGAGTGCGGTATCGGGAAAAAATTTCTTCTTGAACAGTTTCTTGAACGCTGCCCAAGTCTGACCGGCTGTACCAACCCTCGGGTCCGTCTGGTACCAGGTACGGGCCAAGTCCTGCATCTGACTGGCGGCTGCCTCGATCTGTAATCCTGCTGGTATCTGTACCAATCGGAATATCTCCTCAATGTGCTCTATCCAATCGTCAGCGTATATGATGCCCTCTGTACCCTTGAAGTCTCGAGGTCCCATCTTCTTGAAGGAATGGATGTCTGGAGTCCTCGGCTGATACGACTGCATCTGACCTCCCTGTGGCTGAGCAGCCACCAGCTCCACTGTCGTCCTAACCAACTGGTGAGTATCTTGTATGCTCCATCGGATATCAGCAGACTGGCTCTGCTGAATCTGTTGCTGAAACTCCATGAATCGCTAGAAGAGGGTAAACATCTGAGCCGCATCTACTGTCTCTGAAGGTATCTGCTGCTGAGTCATATCTGGAATGACGGGGGAAGACCTCCGGAAAGGTGGAGGTGCACTCCTAAAGGCTGCAGAAGCTCCTATATGAGCAGAAATAGGGGGTGCTATGGTCCCAGCGTCCACAATCGGGTGAGGGGTGGTAGGCCTCTCACCAGCGTCTGCTGAGCCAGAGCGATACGATCGTGTCTCAATCACCATCCTGGAGACAGATCAAACAAGGAATCAATACTGTGATAGAATCGATAATTCAAGAGAGGACAGTTATTCAAGGAAGTATCCGAAATTTAGATGGCAGGAATCCAGTTAGAGTTTTTCCTAATGTGATTGGGTACCTCAAAATAAATCCTAATCCTACTGCAGGCTGTAGCGGTACTCTAGTTCGAATACCACTACACAAACTCGACCTGCATGGGCCACCACTAAAAACGTGTCACGACCCGCACCCACTGTGAGGGTACGAGAACGTAACAACGCCCAGCCTACGCCGCAGTATCGGCGGTAGAACGCTGTTTTAGGTCATAAACTATAAATAGCATAATATGAATACTCTCCATAAGGAGGCCAACACAGAGGTACAACTCAATCACAATCTAAGGTAGAATGTAGCACGATGAAATAGATAAAAAATCCTCAACTGAGGTACAACAGAAATGAAATACAAGTCTCAACATCTAATAGTCTCAATATCTCTAAAATATACAACTCTGGAAATAAGAAAACAACTAAACATGAAAAGAAGAACAGACTAAGCTAACTACACTATACAAAGGTGCCATCCTCAGCAGCTGCCTGAACCTCCCCAGGGGTCCAGGTCGCGAGTGTCATCTAGGCAAGCTCCAAGGTAAGGGGTGCAGGGTTCCTCATCATCTTCTGTAAAATTTTCAACAGGTCCAGTCAGGACGGGAGCGAGCACAATACATCTCACGCAGATCATAACAGGTTAGAAAATATAAACATGCAAGAGAGTACGATACATGAAACTGAAAGAAGATACATGATGTAAACAGGAAGAGAACTGTAATAGAAATATCTACTATAAGTAGAGAGCTACCAGTGACTAGTGATTCAGAGTACAAAGTTGACATGTGAACGGCTTGATTTGCACATGGCTATACTAAAGAGGTGTACATGGCTATTCTACTTTGGAATTGTTCACATGACTATTTATACTCCCCCAAGCCCCAATCAATACACAAGGATCCAAACAAGTTATGTTACGTACATGGTTTTCACATGAAACCCATAAATGGGTGCACATGAAATATACACGAGAGCTCATACATGAGTGCACATGAAGTTCACATGGGGGCCCATAAACGGGTGCACATGAAATTCACATGAAAACTCATAAATGAGTGCATATGCAATATAGGTTATACAAGAGATACATGGGAAACACGATCGATTCATGAGAGCACATGAGAGTACACGAGCGAGCATGAATGAGCATGATGCACATGAGAAACATGAATAACATGAGAGCGAGGAATACACGATGCATATGAAACACATGACACAATATATCCGATGCTCCCAAGGGGGATAACATCTCGAGCAAGGATCCATGTAGTACCAATCCGTGATAATGTCGTGACAGCATCAAATAAGGTAAACTAGAGCAGGAATATAATTCTAAGCAAGTTATGAAATGATCAGAGAATGTACTCGCCTGGTATCTGAATAGCTGTGAAAATGTACTATCCGAGATGAGGTACCTGACCCCTAGTTAAAGCAACACAAGTCACAACAAGTCTAAAATGATATAATAAAGTCCTACTATACATTCTACATGATTCTAGGTTAATCTAGACCAAAGTCAACTCTCAGTCAACTCTGGTCAACCCTAGAAGTCAAACTATGTCAAACTAGTCTATACTAGTCTAGCAAGTCTATTCTAGGCTAATCAAGCTATACAAGCCCAACCTAGGCTCACTAGTCAAACAGACACACACAGGCCATAGGCTATATCATGCCTATTAGCCAACCCATAATACAAGACAACATGACATACCTATATCTATAATACTACACATTGATATATTTACCTAATCTAATACATCACACATGTATATATATACACAACCATAATATATATACACATTACATGATACTAGGATATATTCTAATATAACCTATACACCCATTGTATATCTATACTAGATACCTATATATATTACACAACTTATATCATATATATATAGATACATATATTAAGTATTCATTACATGAATACCTACATTACATAGGGAATAGGATATATAGAGAGTGATAGAAAATAGGGAGTGAGTGAGTGAAGGACTGTCCTGGTGACAGGAAAGTGTGTGTGCAATGGTACATGTGTAGGCATGTGTGTGTGTATATTATTAGAGACCTGTGTGTAGGCTCTCAGTCCATGTGTGTGTAGGGACTTAGGCTATAGGTTTGTGTTCTCAGATTTGATTAAGGAAATTTCAGGTAATCATCAATTAACATATCAAGCAACCCATCCAGTTAACATTCAGTGAAAGGAAAGAATTCAGTAAAAAGAAAGTAATATCAGTTTAAGATGGGAACCAATTCCCTGTGTGTGAATGACTTCCAGATTTCAGTTTAAGGTTCTGTATTAGTAAAACATTTAAACAAGTTCATATTGTAACAATGCATTAGAGGATCAATAAAAACACCAAATCAAACCTTCCAACCTTCATGTATCAAAACCTTCACTTTTCTGCATTAATACTCAATGAAATAAAACCCAATCAATTTGATTCAAATCAATAATACCCAAACCAATCCATAAAGTGAACTGAACATTACAAGAAAAACAAAAGGACTGAGACATCACATCTCAGTTTTAGTCTATGTGTCAATCTCAGTTTTTAAGTAAAAAAGGAAAATTCAGTTATTATTTTTCAGGAAAATTCTTCCAATGACAGTTCAATACATACAAACCCAAACACAATCCAATTCAAAATCCTCTCCATAGGTAACATCAATTCATGCATAAACTCTCAATTATTAACATTAACATTAAATCTCATGTTTCAAAACCAACAGTGAATCATTAACAGTGCATCACACATGAAATTTTCAGGAAACTCAGGTTTCTGTTTTTGTTCTCAGAAATTTGATGCTCAGTGTATGTGATACATGATGACAGGAATGGGGAAAACATTAACATTGGCAATGTAGTGACCAACTTGTCTACCCAAGGAATTTAGCAATTGACATTTGAGAGGTTGGCCAAGGTGGGAATATGCAAGGAAATATCTAGTGATGAACTACGTTGGATACATGAATCATCATGTTTAGGTTTCAGTGAGCAAAGTGGGTATCCGATCGATTGGAAATGAATACAGTGAACAAGGAGAGATTGCAAAGTGAGGGAAAAACTGGAATTAAGTTTCAGGATTTTGAAACCAAAACAGGAAATCCCCAACACAAAATACAAAAACCAAATTCCAGGATCTTTAGCACTAATACAAATCAAAGTGAACATATATAACACTCTTCAATATGTAGGCAAGTCCTATTAACCATTCATCATCGTAAAACAGGAACAAAAATGTAATTAAATACAGAAAAAAAACATTCAGCCATGTTGAGTATCCGTGAAATGATAGTGTTCAATAGGAAATTCAAATTTTCGAATTCAAATCACATCTAATTAACAAACAAAGGGTTGGTACAATGTGTCATGCATGTGAGGATACTATAGAGTGCATTCGTGTCCAAGAATTGGACACGAATCGTGTCCAAACAAACACGTGTACACAGACACTGACAGTGCACGAACAATCATCGTACACGCGTGCACGCGTGTCGTGTACACAACACAGGACACTTTGTGTCTCGTGCTCACCAACCTAGGTTCGCCTATGATAGGTCTTCGTGTCCATAGCCCTGATTTGTGTCCTAGTGCGTCGTGTCCAGAGTTATCGACCCGTGTCAGTGGCCGACTGTGCGCGTGTTCTACCTATGCACGAACAGTGCGGGCCAAATTTCTCCTAAACCACTCCATAAAACTTTACGAAATTTTATAGGGTCAATGTCAGTCATGTCCTCTATGTGTACACAAAATTTGGTGTCCTCTCGTGCTGTGTCCAGGGAGAACTCAGACACAGGTAGCAGGACACGTGCACGGGGCTGTGCGGGTGTGTGCGTGTCCAATTTGTGACACGAAAATGACACGAAATCCATATCAGTCTTCACAAATATTAACATACACATATAGGCCTAGGTATCTATGTAATTAGTTTTTCAAAAATCGAAAATAAAATCCTTTGTGACTTTTAATCAAACACCTATACACACATCATGACACGTGTCCGATACGGACACCAAACGGACACAAAATGACACAAATCCAATACCCACTGCTAGGGGACACCTAGGGCTTCCTATTCATGCAACGAAATCAAAAATCTATGAAAGGAATAGGAAGTTACCTATATGTTCAATTTGTATGAAAAAGCTTCAAAAAGGGGGGTTTCTTCTTGATGGCCAAGTGCTCCAAATTGGTCCAAACCTGAGATTTCTCTCCATGGACATGAAATAGAGCTGGATTAGGAACTAATGCAAAAGACTAGAGTGAAAAAGGAATTAAAATGAATAATCTATGGGTTGGGGAAGAATGGACAAACCTCTTTCTTCAAAACTTGGAGAAATTAATAAAAGAGGCAAGAACAAATGGAAGAGGCATTAAATAGGGTGGGAAACCCTAGGTTGGCTGCCATGGGCTGATTAGGGTAAGGTTTGGGTACATGGTGTGGGCCTATGGGCCTTAAGGCTAGTTATTGATTTAAGGTTTAGTCACAAGTCATGACATATGACTTAAATCTAACTTAAGTCAAATAACTATACCATGGGTCAACTCTAGTCTATCTAGGGTTACATGACCTAACCAAGTCCAAACACAACTAGGGTTAGCTTCTAGGTTAGCCTACCAAGGTCATTGCTAGTCAAAGTCAACCTAGTCAACCATCATTCAAACAATTCCAAAATAAATTCTAAAAATTCCCATAAATTCAAATAAATTATAATAAATCCAAATAATCCTAAAAAGTTAAAAAATACCCTAATCACATGGCTAGTCTCTAGGGTAGGCAGTCTCTACTGTTCACTAGCAAAACACCAAAGATTACAAGTCATGAATTTAATAGTTTAAAAATAATTAAAATCACTAAAAGTTATAATATGAAATAAATATCATTAAATAATAATTATAATTACAAAATTTTAAAATTACCCTCTTCTGGAAAACTGGGTGTTACAATGACTCTAGCCATATCGCCAAGAGTCCTATTCTTCCGCTCCACAACACCATTTTGTTGAGGAGTTCTTGGACAAGAAAATTCATGATCAAAACCATTGGAATCACAAAACTTTTCAAAATCAGTATTTTTGAATTCGCCTCCATGATCACTTCGGATTCGAGTAATCATGTAGCCTTTTTCGTTTTGAACTTTCTTAACAAAAATCTTGAAAACTGAAATAGTATCACTTTTATTTGTAAGAAAGAAAACCCAAGTAAATCTAGAAAAGTCATCAACAATAACAAAGGCATAGAGTTTTCCACCAAGACTGGCTACTCTACTAGGGCCAAATAAATCTATATGAAGTAATTGCAAGGGTCTAGTAGTACTTACAGAGTTTATGGAATGAAATGAGGACTTGGTTGCCTTATTCAATTCACATTCGGCACATACCGTGTCCTTTTTGAATGTGATGTCGGGCAAGCCTCTTACTAGCTTCTTAGTCGATAGCCTGGATATAGTATCCATATTGGCATGACCAAGATGCTGGTGCCACAGTAATCTTTCATCCTTGTGAGCATATAGGCATCTACCTGCACTGTTAGTATCTTTTGATAGATAGAAAATATAAATATTATCCTCTCTTATCCCTTGAAAAGCGATGTCTCCTGTTGACCTATCATAAATAAAGCATTTATCTTGTCCAAAGTTAATGTCATATCCATGGTCAGCAAGATGACTAATGCTGAGCAGGTTATGCTTTAACTCGGTCACTAGGTAGACATCCTTTATTACGGGAGAAGGAGGATGTCCAATAATACCATTACCTATAATATACCCTTTTAGGTTGTTGCCGAATGATACATATCCTTCTCTCTTCATCGATACTGATGCGAAAAGATTTGCGTTTCCCGTCATATGCCGCGAGCATCCACTATCGAGAATCTACTTACTCTTAGTTGAGGAGGGAAGGTCCACCTACATCAAGAGTAGATGTGACCTTTGGTACCCAAGTTCTTGAGGGTCCTGAAAAGTTAGTTTTCGGAAACCATGCATATATATTTCTATCTACTAATCTTCTAACTCTACATTATGGTGAAATGTGTCCATGTAATATACAATAAGTGCAGATAGCATTCCTATTTATGCTAGGAGCATGTTGATGATGTATATATGTAGAATGATATGGAGTAGCATGGTGATGATATCTATATGTAGAGTGGTGTGGAGTAGCATGGTGATAATGTCTATATGTAGCATGGTAAGAGTGGTGTGGAGCATGATGATGACTATATGTGGCTGCAGGATGATGTTTATATCTATTAGCAATATGATGGTGATTTTGTTTAGGTGCAACATAGTGATGATTGTATCTATGTGTAGCATGATGATTATGTATCATATGTGAATTATTTCTACGTGCATGTGGTTTGTGTGCTTTATGAAAGTGAATGTACATATAAGCATGATTACGTGCTGCAGGTGGATGGCGTGGTTGACTAGTATGAGTAGTGTCATGCTTTGTGTGTGTCTTATGTGATTGGATTTGAGGTTGAGCAACCTGTTTTCCCAATCTAGTCTCTAATTTCTTAGAGACAGCCTGCAGTTCATCAATCTTAGCATTCAAACCATATATCTTAGTAATAGAAATCTTGTGTCTACTCTTTTCTTCAGCAAGCTCCGTGTTGAGTACGGTGATTTCTTGTGTTTGTTGTTCAATACGTGCTTCGGCATCATGAAGGCTTAATTTAAGCTTAGACACCTCATTTGTGACTTTCCTGGGTGAAGTGTCTCTAATGTTATCAAGCAATAAAGAGAGTCTTTGAATTTCGACTTTATGACTTTTGATCTTTTCCTTGGCATGTTTATATTTACCAATGACTTTTTTGTGGTCATCAAGTAAATCGGTGAAAGCATCGCCAAGTTCATCAAAAGTGAAATCATTAAGAGTTTCGTTTGATACCTTGTCGGACATTGCCATTAGGCACACGTTTGCAGTGTCTTGAGGAGAGTCCTTTTCTTCCTTGGAGTCACTAGCTTCGCTTTCATTCCAAATGCTTGTGTTGGCATATTTCTTTGAGGAAGCCTTCTTGTATGGTTTCTCATTACGGTTGCTCTTTTTTAAGAATGGACAGTCTTTTCGGATGTGTCCAGTCTTCTTGCAACCGTAGCATGTTGGCACTTCTTCGTCATCTTCTTGTGGTTCCTTCTTTCTTTGATTGAAGCGAAGAAATTTCTTGAAGTTGCGGACAAGGAGAGCTTGATCATCACCTTCCGAGTTGTCGTCATCCGTCTCTTCGGGGTCAGTCCTTCATCGGTGAGCTTTGAGGGCGATCTCCTTAGCCTTAGGAGCAGGCTCTTCGAAGTCTTTGAGGTCGAGCTCATGAGTAATCAGCTTTTCCATCAAAGTCTTCCTGGACATAGTTGTGAGATCATTTCCTTCTATGATGGCTATCACCTTAGGGTTCCAAATCTTTGGTAGCCCCTAAGTATCTTGCGGATCTTCTCGTGATTTGTATATTGTTTGCCAAGAGAAGATAAGGGGTTGATAATGTCGAAGAATCTTATAATTATTTGTGTGATCGTCTCATTTGGCTTCATCTTGAAAGTCTCATATTCTTGAGTGAGATGACTTATTTTTGACTCCTTGACTTGGGTGGTTCTTTCATGCGTCACTTCTAGAAGTCTCTATACTTCATGAGCGGTGGTGCATGTTGAGACCCTATTGAACTCATTCATGTCTATAGCACAGAATAAAGCATTAATAGCTCTCGCGTCTAGACTTGCATGTTTCTTCTCCTCATCAGAATATTTGTCATATGGTTTCTCAACGAGATCACCATTGACAACTATCCTGGCGGGCTTTTTGTAACCATCGGTGACGATGGTCCACAGGTCGAAGTCTAGCGACTTGAGATAAAAGCCCATCCTTGTTTTCCAATAGGTGTAGTTTGTTCCATCAAATTGGAGAGGCCTATGAGTGGACTGCCCTTCACCGTGATTGGAAATCATGGATTGTGTGGTTGCAATGGATCAGCTCTAGGATGTTAGTCCTTGTAGAGAGAACAGAGCTCTGATACCACTTGAAGAACATATGGCAACTCTAGAGGGGGTGAATAGAGTTTATAACAATAATAGCCAATTAAAAATTAAACTCTTTCACAAACTGAAAGTAATCAGAGTAAATACGGAAATAAATAAGGAGCAAGAAAGCATACGCAAACACAACCGATTTTTAACCTGGTTTTCCTCGTGGAGGACTAGTCCAGGCCTGAGAACTCTAGCTCAGGATTAAATCCACTATTTGTGAAATAGTAGTTACACCCCGTGCCTTTTCTTCAGAAGAGCACGTCAACTTCTTACAAAGATCGCAGTGGCGATGCTTAAAATTTTCCAAATAACTTCTTGAACTCTTGCACAAACTCCTAACTAAAAAGTACTGAGCACTTGAGGCTTAGGGAGCTTGTGGCTAGTAGATGAAGAAGGGTATGTCTTGTATAGAGCTTTAGAGAGAAGAGATGAGAAGATTGGATGAATAAAAATGAGAGAATTCATGGCCTATTTATAGGATACTAGGTAGGCAGAATTCGGCCAGAATTCTGGTTGGAATATTCAAAAAATTTGCCGTTGGACAACTTGCAACCAGCCAACCCTAAAATTAGGGTGCTGATTTTTAGGAGGTAGAGTTCGGCCCGAACTCTGTGTGGAGGCAGAGTTCGGCCCGAACTCTGTCTCCAGAGCACAGAATGGGTCAATGGGTAAATTGGCTGATTTTGATTTGCGTGGAGCTTATGATTTTGGGGTATGGGTATAGGTTAAGTCTCAGATGCTCAGTACAATTCAGTTTATATAAATCTAGACTCAATAAAATTGTAAAATACAGACTCAAAGAAATATTGTATTGCAGGTGTGAGTTGTCGTTTGGCTTGTACTAACTTTAGTCTTCATGTGTCGTATTGAATTATCACAAGTATCATATAGTCAATTCTGTCAATATTTGGTTGACTGTGATTTTGTGTCAACAATGGACCTACCTTGAGTGAGCGCAATCTAGGATCACGCGACCTTAGCGAGGACGATTGCTCCTACGAGAGTGGGACGTGACAAGTTAGGTTTCTAATATAGTTGCATTTCTGTTAATTTAAAATTTACAATATTATTGAAACTAATATTAATACTAAAATTTAAATTAGTTTTTAATTTAGCATTTAAACTTAGATTTAAATTCACAACTTAAAAGTAGTTAACATTAAAATTCTATTCTTTTTATTTACAATCTACAATATTATTGGAACTAGCATTAATATTAAATCTACAATGGCATTTCCGTTAATTTAAAATTAATAATATAATTGAAACTAATATTAATACAGTGGCATTACTATTTTTTCCAAATAGTCTTTTTCTTGTTCGGTCACACCCCTCCACGAGTGGATTACACCCCCGAAACGAGCGAGTTAAATAGCCTTTTCCAAAGAAAAGAACCCATCCGACTAGAGAGAAACAAAAGAGAGAAGAAGAGTCGCAATGGAGAGGAGCAAGAGCAAGATCAACTGCAGGGGATGGGCCGTCATCCCTACGAAGATTCTCTCGATGATACTGGTATTATCGGGGATGCCGGCAGACGAGGTCATGTGCAACGTGGCCCCAATTTGCCATTCGTGGTAGAAGGCGCTCAACGGTCCCTTAGACTATGGGTCCAACGTGGACTTGGAATAGTGGTGCCGGAGGGCCCAACGAACCACTAAGATTAGTTTGACCGTAAAGAAGCTTGTGGCTCGCAGTGGTGGATATCTACTGTCCTTCTCCGCGTACAAGCTCGACGAAGCAGCCTTCCATTTTGCATGTTTAAAGCCTGTGCAAAATTTTATTGTCTTATTCTAATACTTTATTTTTTTGTCACAAACTTTTACGTATACATTGTTAATTTTTATTGATTTTTTTCCTTTTTTATAATACAGTAGGAAATTTCTAAGGGTACTGCGTATTTCGAAGTGCGACGTGGGTGATGAAACTTTTGTGAGACACTTGGAGTTTCTTCCGGTGCTGGAAGAACTCGACATTAGCTACTGCCTCTATATCACGTCGATTGGAATATTTTTTTGCCGACAAGTATTGCCACGTTTGGTCAAGCTGAGGAGGAACATGCCCCCTCCATATTTCATGGTCAGGAACAGATTCGTGTTGAACACGTTGAACGAGATGGAGGGAAAGGCCGTGGCCGATTCGATGCCGTATCTCGAGCACCTAGAGATGAGCTCAGGCATGTTCAATGGAGAAATGCTACAATCTATCATATGTAACTGCAAGGGTCTTTGCGTGCTCTACATACGTGGGTGCTTCAACGTGCACTTCAACGACGACCTCAGGAAAATTTATGATTTAATACAGACGTTTAAACGACCCTTTGATGATGTAATCCCAGGGGAACGTGGATACGAGATGTATAGTGATTTATATCTCATCAATCAGTCCTGGGTGAATGGTTCTTCTGATATTAGCATGCATGTATTTCTTTGTATTTTTCATATTTATATGATATGAGTATCTTAACGTTAATACAACATCTCAGTATAATCATATCCAAGAGATTTCGACATTTTCCAACACAGTGATGACATTTTACCTTCTTCAAGATGAATTTTGGCGGTACAAATTCTACTTATATTTGCGGTATCAGTGCCATTTACCATAATTAATGGTGATCAATAGACATTTATACAAGAAGAGTGGCCCGGGGGAGATACGAAAAAATTGGTTTCTTTTTCACAACCCTTTAAAATCTATTTATACAGCCAAACTATTTATCTTCATCAGCATTCAAAACCAATTTATATAGATTCAAAACAAAACTAAACAAACAAACTACTTAAAATTCACAACCCTTCAGAACAGTCTCAAAATAGAGAAGAGCAAAACCTACATTTACGGATGGGACAACATCCCCAAGGAGATCCTAGCCATAGTTTTGGTACTAGAGAAGATGCCATCTGAGGAGGTTGTCCGCTTGACTTTCGTTTGCTGGGCGTGGTGGAAGGCTCTCTACTGTCTATGCTTCTAGTCGGACGTCAAGTTGACCCAGTGGTGTCGCAGGATTAACCTAACCTCGAAAATTGACGAGGCGGTGAACAAGCTAGTGGCGTAGTGAGGGAAATCTAACCTCCCTCGCTAAAGAGGAACATGTCGCCTCCGCAGTTCATGATCATGAAGGGACACCTTTGACAAGTCAGAAGCCATGGCCGTGGCCCCTTCTATGTCGCGTCTCGAGCACCTCGAGGTAAAGTTTGGCATGTTCGACGACAATGGGCTGAGAGCTATTTTGACAGAGTGCACGGATCTTCGCGTACTCGACCTAAGAGGATGTTGGAATGTGCGGCTAGATGGGGACCTTAAGTACATACATGGTTTGGTAGATTTTGTAACGGATCCCTTCGAGGATCAGAACCCATGGGAGGAGGAGAATGATGATTCACTTGAACAAGGTGATAAACCGTGGATGGATTACAAAATGTCATATAATTGTTCTGACTGTTAATACTAAATGATTCCTATTCAATGCAAGGCTATCTGTGTGCTAAATTATAAGACTATATGGGATTATGATTGAATCTAATATTTTTTAACAGCCTCATAAATGTTTATCATGCGAGCTAAATGTGTTGGCTATGATCGAAAAATATGTTTCCACATTTTAACAAGGTTCTTGTATTATTATCGGCTGCAAAAAGAAAAGGACTCAAAATTAGTTTAGATTAACCATACCCAGATTTCTTTGTGTATTAGAACAAACTAAATTTGATTATAATTAGAATTCTTAATTTTTATAATATTAGGTTGTTAATTTGATTTGTATTACATTAAATCTTTACATATATCGGATTCTAAATAATAAATTAGGGTTAATATTTTGTATATACTTGAACATTTCTCGTCCTAAATGTGCCATACTTTGTTAAAAGCACGGAGGATAGACATTCTCCGTGTTAAAACCACGGATAATGGCCATTCTCGGTGTTATAATGTAATACATGTGGTTCGTATTACGTATTTCTGGAATACGTGTATGTATTTATTCTTGTATTGCATGATTCCTTGTTTAGTTTTCTTCATGGCTTGGCTTGGCTTATTCCTGGTTCGGGTTGGTTGGTTCGGCTTGGCTTGGTTTTGATTGGGTTCATGATGAACCCAAGGTGAAACCCTACCTACCACCACCATTTGTATTTATTAGCCCTCTTCATTCTCTCTCTTCATTATTCATCTTCTTCTTCCTCATTTACTCCCTTCACCTACCAAAGAGAGGGAGAGAGAGAGAGGTCTAGGCAAGTGCACCTTGCCACCACTTGAGAACTACTTTTTATTTGTCCATTAGCTAGAATAGGCCATGGTGATCAACATTAGAACTTGACATTTTGTGATTTGGAGTCTCCATTGTTCTAGATCTAAGTTTCTTCTATTTTCGGTTTTGTATGGTTTTGATCTATTTAAGTTGTATTTTTATGGGTTTTGATGTTCTTATGTTGAAGAGGATTGAATTTCACCCAAGATAGAACTTTGCAAAGTCGAATTTGGACTTGTTTGGACCAAGTTATGGACTTTTGAAGCTTGGGTTTAAGCCATGGAGTTCTTGCTGATTTGGAGAAGACAGTGAGCAGTGCACGAGCTTTTTAGCTTGTGCCACTGAGCTGCGCGCGCTCTTTAGCGCAGCGCAATCGACCCCCATACGCTGCCTTTTGGGAGCGTATGACTCGCATACGCACGCTTGCTTGACAAGGAGTCGTATCGACCCCATACGCTGCCTTTTGGGAGCGTATGACTCGCATACGCTCGCTTGCTTGACAAGGAGTCGTATCGACCCCCATACGCTGCCTTTTGGGAGCGTATGACTCCCATACGCTCGCTTGCTTGACAATGAGTCGTATGGACCCCATACGCTACCTTTTGGGAGCGTATGACTTGCATACGCTTGACTTGAGCGTGGCTTGACCTGAGCGTAGGTTGGCTTGAGCGTAGGCTGGCCTGAGCGTATGACTTTTGCACTGAGCGTATGGCCTTTGGCTGACTTGGTCTCATGTCAGCGTGTCAGATTTGGTTTTATTTTCCCTAAGCTTGGCTCTTCTATAGCCCTGTATATTGATATTTTATTAGTCATTTTACGTCCATTTTATATCCTTACGCCTTTTTTTCCTGAACTTGATTATCACGAATTTACTTGATATGTTTGGAATTGATAATTGAGCATGACGCGATAGTGACCCGTAGTGGTGCACTCCTGACATGATAACCTGACATGACCTGATAGTGGTCCGTCATGGTGCACTCCTGACAAGTACACTTGGCATGATAACCTGACATAATTATCTCGAATAGCTGTTGCGACGGCTATCTGACATGACATGACCTGTATAATTAATCTGGATACCGTGGGCGATTGTGTTTGTATAAATAAACCAGTCCTGTCTTGCATCATGTCTAGGACAGGGACTCCTGAGTACCACGGTCAGGAGTACCTAATAAAATGGACTAAGGCTAATAACTAGATTAATACATTAGTCATGACGAGATTTCCCAGCTACAGGTAATCCTGTTACCTGGGCACGCCTTGGGATCTGTAGCCTGCCGTCGAGTAGGGCACATTTCCAGCACACTGTCATGTGTTGCACCCTTCAAGCTACCTAAGGGTACATTCGTTTCCTGGACGATGTACCCACCTGAATTCAACTCTAATCTTTTAACCCGGGTAACCTGGATGGTCTGCAGGGCTTGTGGCTGTGGAATAATCTCACTGCATCTTGCTAGTAATTAGGCTTGTGACAACCCTAGTTAGTTAAAGTATCAAGCCGTAATTCTTGTTTGGCCGTGAAATGATTGGATGGAGTCTAACCAGTCTAGTCTTGCCCTGATCCTGTTCCAGATTATTGAATGACCAGAATGCTTGTATTTATTTTACCGATAAATGGTGAGAATTCCAAGTTCTGTTCAGACGAAGGGTTACAACCCCGGTCCTTGTTTGGTTTACGGGTTGTAACCTGGTTATCTGAATGGTTCCATGGTTATCTCGTCGTATATCATCCTGGTGTATTTTCTTTATTTCCAGTTCTTACTTTTATTTATATCTTGTGCTGATTGCTGGTTTTAGTTCTTAAGTGAAGCCTCCTTTGTGGCACTTGCTCTTTCTGGGGTCTGACCCAGCTGGTTTTGTGTGGCCAGATTTCGGAGCAGCTCCAGAGGATCTACCGACCTTCCAGCCTGATGGTGGCCACTAGACGGAACCCTAGCAACGAGTGGGTTATTTTTGGCTCTCCCACTCTATTGTAAAAATATTCTTTTGAGGCGTTTAGCCGACGAGCACCTGTTTAGCTCGATTGCACTTACTTACTGTCTGCCTACGGGCTGTAACATGATTAACAGATCCTAGGGTTGATCATGTATGACTAAACCCTTGCTAGTCCTGACATTTTGTAACGACTAGCTTCATGATCAACTGAATATGTAATATTTGGGACGCCTTACTATTGTATATTTAATGATCATACATCTTGTGACTTTTACTTACTTGCTTGTGATTGAGACACTAGGCTTGTTCATAACCTTAAGAGACTGTTGGCTTGTAGATAAACCCTCATGTATCTAGACAGCCGTGACCGTATAGCGAGATGGATTCCATTTCATATACGTAGCTGGCTATGTCTACCCCCGCTCTCCAGTATTCTGGTTCTGGGGCGTGACATGGTTTAAGTGGTAGCCCATGCAGGTCTTGTAAATCAAGATATGTGAGGGTTTACCGAATAGATGTCTCAATCAGTATTCGTCCTTGATCTCTGCTCGTAACTTCTGAATCCCTGGATTCTTGTCCTGATCATATGCTTGTATCGTTGATCTGTCCTGGTCCTTCCTTATTGTTCCCTATGTCGTCTTCTTCAGCGGCATTGTTCGTGGCCCTACCGACCAGCAAGGCGGAGCACCTCCTGCGGACCAGCAGCAACCCGGAGATCAAGCCCAGCACTCCAGAGTAGCCTCCAGAGTCGAGCCTATTGGAGAAGAGCCACCAGTCCAGCCAGTTCAACCTGTAGAACCTGATGATGGCACTTTGGTAGGACTCGTCAGGACCTTGATAGCTTCCCAAGACCGGCGTGGAGATGCCTTGCACCAGGCAGTGACGGATGCTTTGACCCGGGGTGGTCATCAGGGTAACAGCGCGGCCAACAGCTTCAAGCGCTTGAACCCTCTATTCTTCGACGGTAGTGAAGATGCTATCACAGCAGATGCATGGCTTCAGGACACAGAGGTGATTCTAGAAGCAGCCGGGACCCCAGAGAACGAGAAGGTGGCCGTTGTGCATCTGCAGTTGTTAGATCTTGCCCGCAGCTGGTGGGCAGCGCAGGCCGTTGGACTAGCAGCACCCATTGCTTGGGCAGTATTCAGAGAAAGATTCCAGACCAAGTATTTCGATGCCGTGGCTCAGTATGATCTGCAGACGAGGTTTACCAATCTGAAGCAAGGAGGCAGGACGGTCGACGGATATGCGGCCGAGTTTTCTAGACTCAGCCGGTTTGCTCCCACCTTGGTGGCAACCGAGTATGATAGAGCCCAGCGGTTCCAGCAGGGACTTCACCTGGAGATCTTGTTGGCAGTTGAGCAGTTTGAGCATCAGACTTTTGATGCAGTCTTGAGAGCAGCTAGGAGGCATGAGTATACCTCCCAGAGGATTGTGGATAGGGCCGGAGGTCGGAAGAGATCTCATGGCCAGATGAATCAGTCTTCAGCACCGGCCCCGGCTGCCAGGGCTTTGACTATTGGAGCTCCGAGGCGAGCGGCCGCGGCAACGTCGATTCAGCATTCAACTCCGACACACCCTCAGCAGCAGAAGCAGAAGCAATCTTCTGCAGTGGATTGTTCTCATTGTGGAAAGCCAGGCCATGTGGTGGCGGAATGTCGCAGGGTACAGGGATTGTGTCTGGCTTGTGGAGCACCAGACCATAGGGTTGGATCCTGCCCGAATAGGGGTGGTTCATAATTGTCCAACCTTTCTAGCTCTTCGGTGAGAGGACCAGCTCCGGTCCAGCAGCAGCAGTATCCATTGCCGAGGCCCTTGCCGCCTCAGACCCAAGTGTTCCAGCAGCAGAACCCCCAACAGTATGCAAAAGTCCAAGCCCAGAGTCAGAGCAGGCAGTGAGAATTTCAGCAGAGGGGACCAGCACCCCGAGGGTACGGTCAGGCTATGGTGATGACCGTGGAGGAAGGATTGGCACCAGGAGAGGTAGTGGCAGGTACTATTCTCGTCAACTCCTTTCCAGCTTCAGCTTTATTTGATTCTGGTGCATCGCATTCATTTATGTCTGCACGATTCGCGACACGGATAGGACTGGAGCCCGAGTCATTATCAGTAAGGCTTAATATACTTACTGGTAACGGACTTGTGGGAGTAGATAGAGTGTTTTCCTCGTGTCGGATCGTAGTTAGCGGTAGAGAATTCTCCGCTAGATTGATAGAGTTTCCGATGGCCGATTATGATGTGGTCCTAGGGATGGATTGGTTGAGGAACCACTATGCTAGGATAGACTGCCACATTGGCAGGGTTATTTTTAGCATTCCAGGCGAGCCGAAGTTTTCTTTCTCCCGAGGCAAAGTTGAGTCATCACCTCCAGTATTGCGGATGGCAGTAGCAGCAGTTCAGTTGCCCAGGATAGTCGAGGAGTTTCCAGATGTTTTCCCAGAAGAACTTCCAGGTATGCCTCCGGAGCGGGAGATCGAGTTCACTATAGACTTGATTCCCGGGACAGCCCCAGTATCAGAGAGAGTCTACAGGATGGCGCCATCAGAGTTGGAGATATTGTACAAGATGATTGAAGAACTCAGAACCAAGGGATTCATTCGTGCTAGTGGATCACCTTAGGGAGCCCCGATGCTTCTTGTGAAAAAGAAGGATGGTATATCCAGGTTATGTGTTGATTATCGTACCTTGAACTCAGTGACAATCAAGAACAGATACCCTCTTCCGAGGATAGATGACTTGTTTGATCAACTCAAGGGGGCTTCAATATTCTCGAAGATTGATTTGCGCTCAGGTTATCATCAGATCAGAGTCAGAGAGCAGGACATCCCGAAGACAGCTTTTAGATCGAGATATGGGCATTGGGAGTTCCTTGTTATGCCTTTTGGAGCAACCAATACGCCTGCAGTATTCATGGACCTCATGAATCGTATCTTCATGCCTTACTTGGATCAGTTTGTGATTGTGTTCTTGGATGACATTCTGGTCTACAGCAAGAATGAGGCGGAGCATGAGCAGCATCTCCGTATAGTTCTTCAGATCCTCAGAGAGCACCAGTTATATGCCAAGTTCAGTAAATACGAGTTCTGGCTCGATCGTATTTCGTACTTGGGTCATATCATCACTCGAGGAGGAGTAGAAGTGGATCCCCAAAAGATTATGGCTATTGAGTCATGGCCAGTTCCCAGCACAGTTGCAGAGGTTCGTAGTTTTCTTGGATTGGCCGGCTACTACCGGCGGTTTGTTTCAGATTTTGCTCGAATTTCAGCGTCATTGACGCAGTTGACCCGTAAGGATGCGCAGTTTGCTTGGACAGCAGAGTGTCAGAGTTCTTTTGAACAATTGAAGCGAGGCCTGATAACAGCTCCTATTCTCACGCTTCCAGATGGGACCGAAGGATTCTCAATGTACTGTGATGCTTCAGGCAGAGGTTTAGGATGTGTTCTGATGCAGCATGGGAAGGTAATAGCTTATGCGTCATGACAACTTCGTGATCATGAGAGGAATTACCCAACCCATGACTTGGAGCTGGCAGCAGTGGTGTTTGCACTTAAGTTGTAGAGGCACTACTTGTATGGAGATCGGGTGGGGATTTTCACCGACCACAAGAGCCTAAAGTATGTTTTCACCCATAAGGATCTTAACATGCGTCAGAGAAGGTGGCAGGAGCTTCTTGTGGATTATGATGTCAACTTGCAGTATCATCCTGGGAAGGCCAATATTGTTGTGGATGCATTGAGCAGGAGAGCGGGAGTTTATTTTCTAACAGCGCAACCAGAGCTGTTAGCAGATCTTCAGAAGATGGGTATTGAAGTTGTTCTCCCTTCCAGTGTAGCATTGATGGCCAGCATGCAAGTTCAGTCTACTATAGTCGAGAGGATCCGGATGGCGCAGTCGGCAGATTCCAAGCTTCAGCGACTCAGAGCAGAGTGTGAGGCAGGACGAAGACCAGAGTTATGCATTTATGAGGATGGTACACTTCGACATGGTAAGCGTCTTTGTGTACCCAGCGAAGATATCCGGCAGGAGATCATGTCAGAAGCGCACAGTTCGCAGTATTCCATCCATCCCGGCAGTACGAAGATGTACCGTGATATCCGGCAGCATTTCTGGTGGAATGGCATGAAGCGGGAGATAGCTCGGTTTGTCTCTCGGTGTTTGGTTTGCCAACAAGTTAAAGCCGAACATCAGAGACCGGCTGGACTTCTTCAGCCCTTACCGATTCCAGAATAGAAGTGGGAGCATGTGACCATGGATTTTGTGACTGGACTACCTAGATCCCTAGCTGGTAGAGATGCTATCTGGGTTATAGTTGACAGGCTCACGAAAGTGGCTCACTTTCTTTCATTCAGAGTTGGTCAGTCGACGGCTCAGTTAGCCGAGATGTACCTAAGGCAGATTGTTAGATTGCACGGTGTGCCAGTCAGTATCACCTCGGACCGAGATTCAAGATTTACGTCGCACTTTTGGCGTAGCTTGCAAGAGAGTTTGGGAACTCATCTCCAGTTCAGTTCAGCATATCACCCGCAGACAGATGGCCAATCGGAGCGCACGATCCAGACTCTTGAAGACATATTGCGGTCTTACACACTTGACTTCGGTGATTCATGGGAAGATCACTTGCACCTGGTGGAATTCTCGTATAACAACAGTTTCCAGGCCAGTATCCAGATGGCACCGTTCGAGGCACTGTATGGTAGGAAGTGCAGATCTCCGCTAGCCTGGGATGATGTTGGAGAGAGACAGATGCTCGGTCCAGAAATAGTTGTCCAGACAGTTGAAGTGGTCAGGCGAGTCAGAGATCATCTTCGAGTTGCCCAAGATCGCCAGCGCCATTGGGCCGATTCTTATCGGCGCCCTCTCGAGTTTTCGGTCGGCGATCATGTATTCCTGAGGATTTCGCCTAACCGTGGCGTCATTCGTTTCGGCGTACGGGGCAAGCTTAGTCCTAGGTATATAGGACCGTTTGACATTCTGGAGTGAGTAGGAGATGTATCATATCGTCTCGCTCTTCCACCGTCGCTAAGCGAGGTGCATGACGTGTTCCATGTATCCCAATTACGACAGTATATCCCGGATCCGAGCCACATCCTGGATCATTCGGAATTGGTTGTTGGTACCAACCTTTCGTATGAGGAGAGGCCCGTGTCTATATTGGACCGGAGAGAGAAGATCCTCAAGAACACGACTATCAAGTTAGTCCGAGTTGCTTGGGGTCATCACTCTTTGGGTGAGTCAACGTGGGAGCGTGAGGATGATATCCGATCGCGATATCCCGACTTGTTTGACTCGTGAGGTATAATGTCTTTCTTATGCCTCCTGCCTTTGATTCCTTGCTTGTATGATTGATTGATTGCCTAGTATAGCTTGCTTGTTATTAGTATAGCTTGTCATTGCTCCTCTAGCCTCTTGATTAAATTCCGAGGACGGAATTCTTTTAAGGTGGGTAGAGTTGTAATGCCTGTGGTTCGTATTACGTATTTCTGGAATACGTGTACGTATTTATTCTTGTATTGCATGATTCCTTGTTTAGTTTTCTTCATGGCTTGGCTTGGCTTTTTCCTGGTTCGGGTTGGTTGGTTCGGCTTGGCTTGGTTTTGATTGGGTTCATGATGAACCCAAGGTGAACCCCTACCTACCACTACCATTTGTATTTATTAGTCCTCTTCATTCTCTCTCTTTATTATTCATCTTTTTCTTTCTCATTTACTCCCTTCACCTACCAAAGAGAGGGAGAAAGGGAGAGGTCTAGGCAAGTGCACCTTGCCACCACTTGAGAACCACTTTTTATTTGTCCATTAGCTAGAATAGGCCATGGTGATCAACATTAGAACTTAACATTTTGTGATTTGGAGTCTCCATTGTTCTAGATCTAAGTTTCTTCTATTTTTGGTTTTGTATGGTTTTGATCCATTTAAGTTATATTTTTATGGGTTTTGATGTTCTTATGTTGGAGAGGATTGAATTTCATCCAAGATAGAACTTTGCAAAGTCGAATTTGGACTTGTTTGGACCAAGTTATCGACTTTTAAAGCTTGGGTTTAAGCCATGGAGTTCTTGCTGATTTGGAGAAGACAGTGAGCAGTGCACGAGCTTTTTAGCTTGTGCCACTGAGCTGCGCGCGCTCTTTAACGCAGCGCAATCGACCCCCATATATTGTCTTTTGGGAGCGTATGACTCGCATACGCTCGCTTGCTTGACAAGGAGTCGTATCGACCCCATACGCTGCCTTTTGGGAGCGTATGACTCGCATACGCTCGCTTGCTTGACAAGGAGTCGTATCGACCTCCATACGCTGCCTTTTGGGAGCGTATGACTCGCATACGCTCGCTTGCTTGACAAGGAGTCGTATGGACCCCATACGCTGCCTTTTGGGAGCGTATGACTTACATACGCTTGACTTGAGCGTGGCTTGACCTGAGCGTGGCTTGACCTGAGCGTAGGTTGGCTTGAGCGTAGGCTGGCCTGAGCGTATGACTTTTGTACTGAGCGTATGGCCTTTGGCTGACTTGGTCTCATGTCAACGTGTCAGATTTGGTTTTATTTTCCCTAAACTTGGCTCTTCTATAGCCCTGTATATTGATATTTTATTAGACATTTTACGTCCATTTTATATCCTTACGCCTTTTTTTTTCTGAACTTGATAATCACGAATTTACTTGATATGTTTGGAATTGATAATTGAGCATGACGCGATAGTGACCCGTAGTAGTGCACTCCTGACATGACCTGATAGTGGCCCGTCGTGGCGCACTCCTGACAAGTACACTTGGCATGATAACCTGACATGATTATCTCGAATAGCTGTTGCGACGGCTATCTGACATGACATGACCTGTATAATTAATCTGGACACCGTGGGCGATTGTGTTTGTATAAATAAACCAGTCCTGTCTTGTATCATGTCTAGGACAGGGACTCCTGAGTACCACGGTCAGGAGTACCTACTAAAATGGACTAAGGCTAATAACTAGATTAATACATTAGTCATGACGAGAATTTCCAGCTACAGGCAATCCCGTTACCTGGGCACGCCTTAGGATCTGTAGCCTGCCGTCGAGTAGGGCACATTTCCAGCACACTGTCATGTGTTGCACCCTTCAAGCTACCTAAGGGTACATTCATTTCCTGGACGATGTACCCACCTGAATTCAACTCTAATCTTTTAACCCGGGTAACCTGGATGGTCTGCAGGGCTTGTGGCTGTGGAATAATCTCACTGCATCTTGCTAGTAATTAGGCTTGTGGCAACCCTAGTTAGTTAAAGTATCAAGCCGTAATTCTTGTTTGGCCGTGAAATGATTGGATGGAGTCTAACCAGTCTAGTCTTGTCCTGATCCTGTTCCAGATTATTGAATGACCAGAATGCTTGTATTTATTTTACCGATAAATGGTAAGAATTCCAAGTTCTGTTCAGACGAAGGGTTACAATCCCGGTCCTTGTTTGGTTTACGGGTTGTAACCTGGTTATCTGAATGGTTCCATGGTTATCTCGTCGTATATCATCCTGGTGTATTTTCTTTATTTTTAGTTCTTACTTTTATTTATATCTTGTGCCGATTGCTGGTTTTAGTTCTTAAATGAAGCCTCCTTTGTGGCACTTGCTCTTTCTGGGGTCTGACCCAGCTAGTTTTGTGTGGCCAGATTTCGGAGCAGCTCCAGAGGATCTACCGACCTTCCAGCCAGATGGTGGCCACTAGACGGAACCCTGGCAACGAGTGGGTTATTTTTGGCTCTCCAACTCTATTGTAAAAATATTTTTTTGAGGCGTTTAGCCGACGAGCACCTGTTTAGCTCGATTGCACTTACTTACTGTCTGCCTACGGGCTGTAACATGATTAACAGATCCTAGGGTTGATCATGTATGACTAAACCCTTGCTAGTCCTGACATTTTGTAACGACTAGCTTCATGATCAATTGAATATGTAATGTTTGGGACGCCTTACTATTGTATATTTAATGATCATACATCTTGTGACTTTTACTTACTTGCTTGTGATTGAGACACTAGGCTTGTTCATGACCTTAAGAAACTGTTGGCTTGTAGATAAACCCTCATGTATCTAGACAGCCGTGACCGTATAGCGAGATGGATTCCATTTTATATACGTAGCTGGCTATGTCTGCCCCCGCTCTCCAGTATTCTGGTTCTGGGGCGTGACATATAAGCATGGAGAACGGACATTATCCGTGTTAGAAGCACGGAGAATGGCTATTACCCATCCCAAATTGTTCCATACTAAGTTAAAAGAATATAATAGCACCCAAAAAATGATAACAATAGAAAAATTCTACAAAACCCATGTCACGCCTCGATCCTGCTAGGGTCGTCCGTCTTGCCTGGATCCCTGCGGGATCGTTTATCCTCGCTAAGGCGTGATGCCGTACAAGCCTAAGTTGCACTTGCACAAGACCATGTACCTGCACAAAACAACTAGTCAAGCAAAAACACACGCACGCACCCATTCATTGCAGAAAACTAAATATTGGACACAGAGATTTGAAATTGAAATACTTCTTTTATTGATAAACTTGATAGGAATACAAGTACAAAGCTTTGCAAACTCAGATTGCCTTATCTTGGCTACATGATTCTCTTAAAAACTCTCTTTTGAAAATAGTCGCAATGTCCATACATCATATCCCTTTATTACATGCTGGAAATGAAAAGACACCTTCAAAGAAAAAGAAACTTGTAACTTGACTGGAAAAGAAAAAAGAAGCTTCGAGGCAGTCCACAGCTCTACTGGGCTAGACGAGCTTTAGTGCCTCACTTGAATTTCTCCTGTCTCCTTTTGCTTTCTGAAAAGGATGCCCAAAATGTGGGTCAGCACACATCATGTACTGGCGAACGACTTTTGGCCGAACTCGCAAATCTCTGCACTAAATCAACATGTGGAGCTAACATTTACTAGTGATATTTCTACTTGTCTAGGTTCTTTTTAACAATTCATAAGAACATGATAGTAGAATATTTCATAAGCAACTTACCATCGCTGACAGTCATCCCTGCACAAAAACATGTTAGCAGAATTTGCATAACGAGTAATTCATGTTTCATTCTTGCAGATATTGAAGTTGTAATTAGGGTCATGCAGGTGGACTATTCTACATGTTGGTCCATGGGGTATCCCCATGATTAGCCGCTGTGGCTCTCCGGTTCAGCTCGTCGCTAAGGACTCAGATATCAACTCCCATTTTCACATGGAGGCCCTAATCTCTCGTAGGCCGAGCGGTTCCAGGTGCCCCCAGATACCACCCGAGAGACAAATATTTCCTTGTATACAAGTTGTCCGAGACCAAATGCATGCTCTAGCAGTTCTATCAGATGAGGCAGATTTGGACATATGCACAGATATACGACACGTTTATTTCATGCCTTCTTGTTCATCTCAACACATACAAGTTCGTCTGTACATGTCTACATTTTTTAAGCATACTTAGTAACCGAACAGATGATCATTCTTCTGGAGCAGATAGAGTAGCAATACATATTCTTGCATTTGATTCAATTCAATTATCTTCTCTTATCTTTTGTTGATGTGGTATCATTGATCATAGGGACAAGACAACAGAGTGGACTAGAGATCATTTTTATTAGACGTACAGATCAATGTTTGTTCGGTTGAAGCAACTCACCGAGATGAATCTTAGTTGAGAGAATGAGGGACTTCACGCGCCGATCACGAATAGTTCACGTGTCCTACATTGGCACCAACAGTTGATTAGCATACTTCGATCTCTTTCTCTCAAGATTCGGAATGAATGCGAAATACGATAAAAGCGAACAATGAAAACCAATCATCAAAAACCAATATGAAAATGCATTCATCAAAACCAAGCAGCGAAAGAAAACATCCAACAAAACTCTGGGATTTATTTCAATAGAAGCCAATCCATCAATTGGAAAGGTTCATTGCATTTCATCTGTGATCAATCGATACCGGCAAAGGTTTCCCCAAATACTCAGTTCAAGACTGAGTCAACAAGCCGTAGGTATTACATAGTGGACCGTGAGGAGCGGGGCACTACAATCCACACGCCAGACTCGAACCTAGGCCTTCCATGTAAAAGCTAAATAGCACAACCAACTAATCTGGGACTTATATTTGATTAAAAATGACACTGGGACTTACATTTGATAAAAAATGACATCCAAAAAATGATAATCCCCATGTTTCCCAATTGTTTGTATCGTAAATAATGGTCAAACGTGTTGCTTGACCCTATATTACACGATAAATAGGTCATTGTCAGAGAATAAGAAGAGTCACTGGAGGTTATTGAATATCTCCAACTTCCAATAAGGAATAAGAAGAGTCGGTTAGGAACGTGTATATATATACATAGGGGTCCCCATTCATTTGGGTAGGTTGCACATTTAACATGGCTCCAAAAAAATCTTCTGGTTGGGAACCATGGCCAGAGTCTTCTTTTCGTCGTTGTCTAGCCTCTCCTCATGGAGCACACTCTGCGCCGCCTTCGGCCCATGACTGCTGGCAGAGGCTGTGGACTTTCTGACCTCATGCGGGTTGTCAATAGAGGTCATTGCTCGACCTCTTAATTCGGCGCCCAACTTTAACCTATTGCCGATCACTCCGGAGGAACAGGATTTTTTGGAGAAGATGTAAGGGTTACGCCGCCTGTGCCATAGGGCGGGTGTGCGCACCCTGCAGGACTTTGCGGAGGACCTCCACGAGGCTAGTGAGGGGTCTACGTAGACCTCTTCTTTTTATATTTTTTTTAGTTTTTTACAGTTTTTTTCCTCCTCTTGTATCCTTCGCCGGAGAATGTTCCGGCGAAGAAGCTGGGATTTAATGCAATCTAATATTTTGTTAACTCAATTTGGTTTCGGCTGCAAGCGACTAACTATTTTATCTATTTTTCAATTAACAAATCTTGTTACGTCAAATCCATATATCTGTGATGATATCCCCATCAATGACTTGTTACGTCATAGAATTGATTATGCTGCAAGCGTCAAGTTCTTACCGTCAAATCCATCTTAAATATGATTACAAAGTAAACTAGAGGACAACTTTGAATTTTTTTAATTTTAATCTTTTCAAGTACATAGTCTTGTTAGCAAGTCGTAAAATGGGAAAAATTCGGGATGGCAAAAATACGAGTATAGATCGGCTCAATGAAAAAAAATACGTTCAAAAATTCAATCAAATATTGGAAAAATGGAAATATTGAGATTAGAAACTTCACATTTTTAAATATGTTGTCAAATTTCATTAATTAAACATTTTTCCACCACGTTTTTTGTGGCAAATTTTTCAATAATTTATACGAAACACGTTTAAACTTCGCATGCTTAAAGTTTATATAGTGATTTCACGTGGATATATACTAGTAATAATAGTAATAAATTTAATTTTGGAAAGTAGCTTTTAAAATTAGGGTCTCAGAATCCCAAAAGTTAGTGCTCTTATAAAATTTAAGACTCAAAACTACTCAACGGTTTTCTCTTACTAAGGTCATATAAGACAGTCGAATTTTTTCTCTTCTTCTCTCAAACCCTCTTTATTCTCCCAAACCCTCTCCAAATACTCCCCCAAACGATTGCTTAAAATTATCAAAATGCCGTCGAAGAAACAACGACCGTCTCCGAAGGAGAAGAATTCACAAAGGGATACGATATAGGCCCGAAGGGCAAAACTTGCAAGGGTGGCGAAAGCCAAGATTATGGTGGCTAGGGCTGAGGGCGAAAGGGCAGAGGCGAAAGCAGCGACGGCAGCAGCCAAGCCACCTGCAAAAAAGGCTAAAAAAAACTCATTGCACTACCAGAATAAGTCGTTTTAGCGACGCCTAAAGACGTCGCTAAAACGACAATTTTCGTCGCTAAAAATATTTAGCGACGAAATTATCGACGTTTCTGGCTGGTCGCGGAAATGTAATCGCTGATCTTCTAAACGTCGCAAAGCGTCGGCCTTCCTTTAATATTCGGCGACGTCTTAATATTTGCGACGCTAAACGTCGCTGAACTAATAAAACTGGCGACGTTTTCCGACAAATCAACGACGTTGGTTTTTATTACACTAAAGGTAGTCGCAATATGTCGCTGTTTGTCGCTATCAGCGACGTATTGTGACGCATACTTTTGGAGTCGCTAAATCCAAAAATATTAGCGATGTTTTAAGTCGGCGTCGCTAATTTCGTCGCTGATATGACTTATTTTGGTAGTGTTGCTCGACAAATACCGAAAAATCTATCTTCGATACAGAGTCGTCGGAAGACTCAACTTATGAAGATCGAAGGCGTACTCAAGCGAAGGCTAAGGTGGCAACGGATACAGAGTCATCAGCGTACTCTGAGGATTTTGAATCCTCATCAGAAGAGGAAGATGAAGAGGAAGAGTATTCATCAAATAAGACCCAGGATGGAGAGAAGGTAAAAAAATTTACAGACTCTAAATCTAAGAAGATTTACAATAAACATTTTTATAAAAAAAGGTCGTTATGCCTGAAAGATCAATTAAGATGGATGATGTCGAAGACGAAGCTTTTCTGGATATATTGAAATTCTATCAGTTAAAAAAACTGAACAAATCCTGTCTTGAGAAAATCTCCCAAACAATAGTAAGAGAATTTTACTCAAATCTTCTGGCTGAAATTAAAGAAAAAGAAGAGGATCAACAACTTATATTTTTGAGAGAAAAACTGATTAGGGTAAATGCTGCTGTCATCAACGAATTTTATGAATTTGATCCAGTTCCTGAGTTTGATATGAAAGATATTGATAATATTTTCATGAGGGATGCAATTCATGAGGTTACAGGTGTATCAGTGTGTAATACCCACTTTTCTAAATTGAGGGTAATTTTGAACTTTTGTAAAAGTTTATTATTTAATAATAGGATTTATAATTTATGGAAATTTTTTAATTAATTTAATACTATTTAAAATTGGTAAATTATAATTTTGATGTGTTAGCTAGTGAACTCTAGAACTGTTGAGCTTAGAGACTAACCATGACCATGGGGACCTAACCATGTGATTAGAATGACTATTTATAACTTTTTAGGCTAAGAATATTTTGGTCGTTTTGTGACTTTTGAATTATTTAGGATTTTGATTAATAGGTGAATTTTAGATTATTTTAATAATATTTAAATTGATGTATTATGATTTTGGTCATTTTTTATATTTTAATATTTTGGGAAAATTTTATATTTTTAATATTGTTTTTATTGGATTTGTTTAGTCGGGTTTGAGTTTCGTCTCGTTCCGACTTGTATTGTGACTCGGGTAGCTTAAACTCTAGATGGGACCCAATATTAAGTTAAGCATGGCTCACAAGACCCAATATTTAAGTTAGTTAATTAAACTAATTTTTATCATGTTAGAATGGTTAAGTTAGAGACTCAAAACTAGATCATTTTGACCCCAAACTTGAACCTAGTCTAGACTTAACCATATGAGACTAGAGAGGGGCAATTAGGATATTTCCCATTAGCCCTAATGGACACTTTATGGTAGCCACCTTTAGGAGAGAATGATTTATTTCATTCATTACAATCTTGCCTCTTTTTATTTTCTTTTTGTTCTTCTCCAATTTTAGAGAGCCTTTCCATTGATTTGATCTCCAAATCAAATCATTCCTTCACCAAACCTTCGCTCAATCATTCCCATTCTCCAAGGAAAGGGTGCTACCAAGGATTAGAAGAGGAGTGCAAGGAGGAGTGTCCACTTTGAGGGATCTTCATATCGGAGCCGTGTCCTAAAGGATTTTATTGGGATTCCACTCCCAATAGGTAAAACCCATCCTCTAAATCGATTTCCTTTGCATATAAATTAGTTTTGAATTCGTAGGATCTATCCTCATGCATGTGTCCCATTTAGATTCAAATTTGAGGCCATTTGGAGCTCTCTTGAGGATTTTAGATATGTGTCTTGTGTCCTACTTGATAGATCCTAAATTAGGACACCCCATGTGTATGTATGTATGACAATAGTTTAAATAGATATTTAAATTCAGTTTTATAATGGTTAGATAGTGGATTGATCTTAGTTAGGATGGTTATAATGAGTTTCATTTGGATACCTATGTTTGTATCCAAGTATCTTGGCCTATATGTGTTCTTTTGTCAAATTCATCATAATATTCATCCACGTTTTTATTAACCAAAGCAACTTAGAAATGTCATAACTTTTAGCTTAGAACTCCGATTTATCTCCCATTTTTTTTAAAAGAACCATATCGAAGTTAGCTTTCTAAATATATATCTCAATAAGCCAAATTCTTTCTGTAGAATTATTTGAGTGTCAGTTGTACGAAAGACGAACGTGTTTCGGTATTTTTGCGATTCCGGGAGCTTTCGGACACGAAAATGCGATCCGTTTAAAGTTTTGGAAAGCTAACATAAAGGGCTACGACATACTTTAATCTTAGAATTTATTGAATGCCCAATTGGTACAGTATTGGTTTTAAGTAGAAGAGTGACTATACGATATATGCATTTTGTGTAACCTATAAGCCTATGTAGTATGGATATTAAATGAATATAGAGTATGTAATGCATGATATGTTAGATGAATGAAATGATATATATGATATATATCCTCTTTACATTAATGTATATATATGGTTGAATGCAAGCATGTAGGAATGCAATTAATATAATGTATGTAAGCAATGCATAAATGCATGAATGAAAGAATGATATACAATTCATGCATTAAAGTATATAATGAATGCTAGATATGAATGCAAGGTATACATGTAATGATAGATATGAATGCATAATATATAAATAATATAATGTAATATATAATGATAGCATGTATGGTAATGTAGAATATATGATGCAAGCATGTATATGTCCACTGTTTTTCCTTTTCCTTATATTTTCCTTTCCTTCCCTTTCCATTTCAGTTTTTCCCTTTTTTTTTCCTCTTCTATTTTTACATGTTATATACAATGTATATAATGTATAGATGCATGTAAGTATGTAATATGCATGAATGAATGTCATATTTGAATGAATCAATCAATCAAAGGTATAAGTAAAATATAATGCATTGTAATGAATGTTAACATATATAATGTATAAAAGTATGTATGTAAATGTGCATGAATGTATATATCTATGTAACTATGTAAATATGCATGATGTAACATATGCCTATATATATAAATATGTATGTAATGTGGATATGCATGTTTGTATGAAGGTATGTATTTATATATATTATCTATTTTATATTATGCATTGTTGTGGTTCACATTGTCTTGTGATTGTGTGAGTGCTAGCCTAGGCTTGGTTAGGCCTAGTGAGACTTATTAGACTTGTTTGGGCTAGGACTTGATCTAGTTGGCCTAATTTGACTAGTATGGTTGACTAGAGTTGACCAAGTGTTGACTTTAGTCTAGTTTGACCTAGACAGCATGCAGATGCATTGTACATTTTATTTATCATCTCTCGTATACATCTTGACCTGTGTTGCTCTAAATAGGACTCTGTGGCTTCAGTTTGGACCTCTATACCTATCAGCTGTTCAGGTTATCAGGCGAGTACATTCTCTGATAGTTCTCTCATTTATTTGTCAATTACTGTACTTCAGTTCTAGTTAGCTGTATGTGATTCTCTGTTACAAACACGTATTGTTATTACTGAATCCATGTATACTACACACATACTTACTCGTTTTGTCTCTATTATTCGAATCACCAAACGAATCACTATTCGAACCACCTATTCGTATCTTCATGTGCTGGTTGGATTTGTATTCGATTGATGTATCGGATTATGGATTCATCTTGTATTAGACTGGACGGGGAAATACTGATTAGACATGTGAACATTCCCACTATTCGAACCACCCCCTGTGAATGATATTCGAACGATAGCCATCTCTCACCTGATCAGTGCGTGATATGCCGGATTTACCCATAGCCGTTTACATGTCGATCTCAGTATTTTAAAACACACTTGGAGAATTTATTCGAATTATTGTTAGATCATCATATGAATCACTATTCGAATCACCTTATTCGTATCACCTATTTCGAATCACCTTATTAGAACAATGATTATAATCACATTCGACTCTTCTTGTATTAGACTCACATTGGGATTACACTCGACTTATATTGTACGGTCTGGACTCATCATGTTACTCTAGTTCAGCTAGATTTTATTTTACAGTCTTTATTGCCATGATTCTTCTCTTGTTTAGTTACTTACTTTCCTTGTACTTTATCTGTCTCTCTATACCATCACCTGAATATAAACTGCCATATTCATCAATACAACTGTCTATAACTGTTTTATAGTTCTCTGTCATTTACTTGGGTTTTGTACATGAGATGTGCTCGTTCCTGTCCTGACTGGACCTGTTGATAAATTTTACAGATAGCTTGGAGGTTGCTTTCTAGCTTAGAGGAGACACAGTAGAGGTTGTATAGATAGTTATTTTAGTTGTCTTGAGTTGTATTTACTTTATGGATTACTGTATTTGAGATTTGAGATGTTTTCTGGATTTGTGTATCTTAGACACTTAGACTTCTATTTGCGGTATCTCTTTGTGGATTTCATATTTTATCTATCTTTTATCATGCTCTACCTTAGATGTGATTGAGACTGTATTTGCTATGTCACCTCCATTCGGAGTGTATATACAGTACATGTACCTTTATATTGTTAGATGTTTGACCTAGGACAGCGTTCTACCGCCGACACTGCGGCGTAGGCTGGACGTACCCACTTCTTGTGCCCTTACTCTAGGGTGCGGGTCGTGACACAGTAGGTCCAAGACCCCTCAAAATGTATACAAAGATCAATAAAATTTTTGTATAAATTGTTGCATGCCTACGTATCTCAAACACTCAACTCTACTGGACATGAGTTTTCCATCCATCCCTAGAGAGTAAAATTTTTTTATTATATGGGGAAGAAAAAGGGATGAATATAGGTTCTTATATGTTCAGTAGAATGATCCATCTAGTGGAAAAAGCAACTGCTAGGACAGCTCTCCCTTTCGGAGGATTCGTATGCTCAATGGCTAGTAAATATTCTGTCCCAAGCTTAGCAGGGGATATTTATATTAAAAATAAAGGCCCCATGAGAAAACTAACCTTCACTCGAATGTTTGGAAAACGGGCAGCAGCTGCAAGCAAACCATCACCATCTGAAAAACCAACAACTTATAGAATGCCAAACACTAAGGACAGGGTTGATGATCTATACAATTTTATTGCTACAAACTTTGAGAATGTCTTCAAAGAGATGAAGACTATATCCGACAACCAGAAATTAATTCTGGATAAGATTAAACAGATAGAGGTTGAATTTGCTGACGAAGAATAAGATTTCCCTTCCCTCGTGAAGAAGGTAAATGGGGCTAGGCCAAACTCTTATGTAAAAATACACACTGTGCACATTAAAACTCTAATGCTAGCCCTAACTCTTATGTAAAAATACAGTAAGTCCACACTGACTATAATTTTTCTTATTCCGTCCCTCAAGGTGTAGATGAAGGATATTTTGAGGAATAAGAATAAGAAGATGGAGATGAAGATTCATCTTTTGAGTTCTGAAACTTTTATTTCAATTTGGAAGTAATATTTGAATTGTAATATAGTTCTGAATATTTGTTGGTCGTAGCGGTCAAACTAAAATTTGTGTTTAAAATATTGTAAGATTACCGTCTGGGCTTGTCACGTCCCAGAACCAGAATACTGGAGAGCGGGAGCAGACATAGCCAGCTACGTATATTGAAGTGCAGCCCACCTCGCTATACGGTCATGGCTGTCTAGATACATGAGGGTTTAACTACAAGCCAACAGTCTCTTATGGTCATGAACAATCCTAGTGTCTCAATCACAAGCAAGTAAGTACGTGTTACAAGATGTAAGATCACCAAATATACAATAGTAAGGCGTCTCAAACATTACATATTCAGCTGATCATGAAGCTAATCGTTACAAAATGTCAGGACTAACAAGAGTTTAGTCATACATGATCAACCCTAGGATCCGTCAATCATGTTACAGCCCGTAGGCAGACAGTAAATAAGGTACAATACAAGCTAACACGTGCTCGCTGGCTAAACGCCTCAAAAAATAATTTTACAATAAAGTGGGAGGACAAAAAGAAACCCACTCGTTGCCAGGGTTACGCCTGGTGGTCACCATCTGGCTAGAAGACAGGTGGATCCTCTGGTGCTGCTCCGATATCTGGCCACACAAAACCAGCTGGGTCAAACCCCAGAAAGAGCAAGTGCCACAAAGGAGGCTTCACTTAGGAACTAAAACCAGCATATCACAATAGAATATTAAAGATAATAAATAAAGAACTGATAATAATAGAGATAACAACAGTAAACTGAGTACGAGGAAACCATTCAAGTAGCCAGGTCACAACCCTTAAACCAAATAAGGACCGAGGTTGTAACCCTTCACCTGAATAGAAACCCGTCTCAAATACTATTGGTATAGTGAAGACAATAAATGAAGAGAGGACACAGAACTGCTCCGGAAGCCAGGTTACAACCCTTAAACCAAACAAGGACCGAGGTTGTAACCTTTCGCCTGAGCAGAACTGGACCCCTGATCTTTATTGCTAAGGCCGGTATAAATAATTAATCATGCTTGTTGAAGTAAGGTAAAACATGACGTGCATGGCATG
The DNA here is from genome assembly GCA_029216955.1 of Iris pallida. NCBI lineage: Eukaryota > Viridiplantae > Streptophyta > Magnoliopsida > Asparagales > Iridaceae > Iris > Iris pallida. Next base: position 3,898,783 of record JANAVB010018797.1, read on the forward strand.
GGGTGCAATAAGACAATAAACGAAGAGAGGACACAGAACTGCTCCGGGAGCCAGGTTACAACCCTTAAACCAAACAAGGACCGGGGTTGTAACCCTTCGCCTGAACAGAACTGGACCCCCGATCGTTATTGTTAAGACAAGCATCAATAATCATGTCATATCACAATCTTGTACAGGATCAGGATAAGACATGCTAGAATAAACTCCATCCAATCAATCACGGCCAATCAAAAGTATGGCTTGATACTTTTAACTAACTAGGGTTATCACAGCCTAGTTACTAGCAAGATGCAATAAGATTATCCCAACAGCCACAAGCCCTACAGACCATCCGGTTATCCGGGTCGAATATCCGTTTATGAAGGGTGCACCACATGACTGTGTGCTGAAAATGTGCCCTACTCGTCGGTAGGCTATAAGTCCACTTAATGCGCCCAGATAACGGGATTGCCTGTAACTGGAAATCTCTTCATGACTACTGAATCATTCTAGTAAATTAGCCTTAGTCAATTTCAGTAGGTACCCCTGACCGTGGTACTCAGGGATCTCCATCCTAGACATGATGCAGGACAGTACCAGTTTATTTGTACAAACACAATCGTCCACGGTGTCCAGGTCTTTCATACTTGTCATGTCGTGCTAGCTGTCACAACAGCATATCGAGGTGTATCATGTCAGGGTTACTTATCAAGAGTGCGCCATGACGGGCCACTATCGTGTTCTATCCTTACAACATTATAAATGAGAAAAGTTGCATAAATAGTTAATAACATATTCTTGAAGCCAAGGAAAAGATCTACAACTTTTATGTTGGGAGTTGGAAGAAATTCTGACCATAAATCAGCCAAATAGGACAAGAAAAACAATTAAATTAGACACTATACGGCCAAGGGTGAATTGGGGGCTCATGCGGCAGTAGATGGGTACCCATCTATGCGGCTGAGTAAGTGGGTACCCATCTATGCGGCTGAGTGAAATGAATCTCATGCGGCTGGGTAAGTGGGTACCCATCTATGCGGCTGAGTAAAATGAATCTCATGCGGCTGGGTGAATGAATCTCATGCGGCTGAGTGAATGAATCTCATACGGCTGAGTAAGTGGGTATCCATCTATGCGGCTGAGTAAGTGGGGACCCATCTTCTCAGAAAACCTGAGAAGGATGGCCATGGAACCCTTAGCTTCCATGCTCCATAAAACCTTCACCGTGAGTCCAAATTTGGACTTCCATAGGTCAAAATGGGGTAGAACAAAATTCTCTACAACATGGAACCATCAAAACTTGGAAATAACAATTTTAAGTAGATCAAAACCCAAGAAATCTGAAAATACTATAAACTTAGATCTACACAAATTGAGCCATGGAGATTAAAAATGCCAAGTACTAAAGTGTGTTAGAATGCTGTGAAGAAGAGAATAGAACAATAAAATTTGTGTTCCTCCATGAAGCAAGATGCACTTGCCTAGGCTCTCTCTCTCTCTCTCACTCTTCTGGTGGTTGAAGAAGTAATGGTGGAGAAGAAGAAGTAAATAAAGAGAGAGATTGAGGGGAATGGATTAAATAAGAAGGGTGGTGGTAGGTAGGAGGGTTCACCTTGGCTCATGATGAACCAAAGTAAACCAAGCCATCCGAACCAGCCCAGAATAAACCAGCTAATGAAATGCTAGAATAAATTAAGTAGGGAGACATACAATACGGGTCAAATTACGTATACGTATACCAAGATACGCAATACGAACCACAGGCATTACAGGGCTACTCCTTAAGGTTAATGCAAAGTCGGACCCTTACTGCTCTGGTTGAACTACCACAACAAGATTACCGCTAATCTTACACTTTTGACACCTTTGCACATACCGGCAGCAATCAGTCTCCATTGTTTACCACGCTTCTCACTTCGCTCGCCTCACCGCGGAGTGGGCGACCTAACGGCCGCCTTAATCTTTTCTCTAAACTTTTCACTTGTACTAAGCATCGTTGCGATGCATGGTTCGTAATTTGTTTGGAAAATGTAATATGGTCTTGAATTTAGAGTATGTCTGATATTTGTTTGGATTATTGTATTGTGAATTATGCAGGTAATAAGTTGAATTACTAACGTGGATTGGACAGATTACTATAATGTGGATTATGCAGTTTACTGGACTTGGAATGAAGTATACTTAATTTGATTATGATTTGTTTGGTTGAAGTGTTTATTTGATTTGCAGTTGGCCTTCACAGATGATTTTGATCTTTTGTTGTATTCCTTTGATTTGCAGATGTCCTTCACAGATTTTATGAGTCCTGGATGCATTCCTAGGGTTTACAGATGGCCTCATTACGGATGCATTCCTGGGATCACTAAAACTTTATTTGATTGTAATGTGTTTTGCTTTCTGTAAATAATCAGTACATCGATGCCATCAGTATGAATTTGATGCCAGTGTAATGCATAATGTAATCATGTAAGTTCATTTCTTGTTATTGCTGAAGCAAAGTATGTAATGTAAGAAAAATTCTCTTGGATAGTAGGTTAATTATATTCAAACACTCGCAAGCAATTTTGTGCAGCCATACAATAGAAGCCTGATAAAATAATATTCAGAATTTTTTGAACATGTTTTAATATTAAATGAATATACTTTGGTAAATGATATTAAAAATACTGTAAATATTTGATAAAAAAAATATGAGATACTTGAACATTTCTCCTCCTAAATGTACCATACTTTGTTAAAAGCACAGAGAGTGTCCATTCTCCGTGTTAAAAGGACGGAAAAGGGCCATTCTCCGTGTTAAAAACACTGAGAATGGCTATTCTCCATTTTAAAAGCAAGAAGAATCGTCATTCTCCATGTTAAAAGAATGGAGAATGGCCATTCTCCATGTTAAAAGCAAAGAGAATAACAACCATTCTCTGTCCAAAATGTACCATACTTTGTTAACGTAAAAATTTGAATATACTTTGGTAAATGATATTTTTTTAAAAATACTGTAAATATTAGAAAGATGGTTAATATGACAAAATGTCACAATACAAAAAAAAATATTCTCTTCGAAAATATTATCATTAGAAAAGTAAAAAATATTTCGTCAGATCAAGACAGATTTATTTTTAAAAATATGTGAGCAGATGATCCGCCCGACCTCAGAAGCAGGTTTTCTCAGTTCATCACCACCACCATGGCATGTAGCTTTATTACCATATTAAATTGTTAGATAAAAAATAAAATTTCTGACAATGGCATGGAAAGTAAAATTTACTAAGCCGGAAGCCTGCAGGAGCGGCGCCGCTGGTACTTCTCCTTGTTCGAGGAGGTCTCGATGACGTCCGACGCGAACCAGACCGATTCTTCTCGGCGCCGCTGGTACTCCTCGTTGTTCTAGGAGGGCTCGACGACGTTCGACGCGATTATGACCGATTCTTATTTTCTTCTTCATATATATTTCTCCTTCCACCACCACCACCAACACCACCACCACCACGGCCTGTAACAAAAAAAAACCAGAATTTATACGTTTATGCACAAAATATTAAATTGGATGGACGAAAGAGAGAGTAAATATGAGTTAATTTATGATGTTCATTGAAAAAATTGAAGTGAAGAATGACCTGCTAAATCAAGTTACCAAGAGGTCAAAAGTCAAAATCAGCATTAAATGATATTTCTACTCTATTATTCAATCCGAACTATTAGATCAACATCCAATGGTCCAGATTTGGGATGTATCGATACATCCTTTTCCATGGGATGTATGGTAGAATGACCCATATATATATATATATATATATATATATATATATATATATATATATATATATATATATATATATATATATATATATATATATATATATATATATATATATATATATATATATACCTTAGGCTATAGGGTAACTTCTCATTTACCTTGCTAGTAGGTAAACACCCAAACCTAACATACATATTACCTTAGTCACCTAGGTAATCCTCAATACCTTGTTAATACCCTATTACCTTAGACTATAGGTAAACCTTCCTAGATATCTAAGGTATTAGCCTATTACCTTAGCCTAATAGGTAATTACCTTTACCTAGGCCACTAGCCCAAAACCCCATACCTAGATCATTTAGAGAGTATCCTATACAATATCCAGGTAATAACTCATTACCTTATACATGAATACCTATGTGTATGGGATACTCTAAACTCTTCCAGGTAATACACTACCTAGACTATCGGCTTAAACTTTTGCTAGGCTAATAGGTGGACACCCTATATCCTATATATATAGATATTGCCTACACCAAATATATAAATATAGATATTATTGAGCTATACATCTAAAATACCTTACTAACTAAGAAAACTAAACAACCCTCCTAACCAAGGCCATATAAACTAATATTCAAGATACACATATCCCATCTAAACTAACTAATACATCCACATTGGGCACAAACCCCTCTTTCTAGGATACTAAGTTATCCTAACTAACATATACTCTCACAAGAAATGGCCAAGTGCCAGAACCACTCGAGCTCCCCACTACCCACATGTTCTGATACCAACCAACACTCTACTCTAATACACCTAAATTCCATATCCCCTCGATCCTCTAATACATAAATCTAAATTTCTCAGATACATAAATCTGAACCCAGTGGCCAATGGCATCTCCCTTGCTACCCATGCTGCAGCATATGCAATTGCTGCTGCTGCTTGTTGCTGTTTACTGTTGTTACTGCTGCTGCTTGTTGCTGTTACTGTTGTTACTGCTGCTGCTACTTACTGTTGCCGCTGCTGCTTACTGTTGCTTATTGCTGCTGCTTTTGATAAGTTGTTGTTCCTATTTCCCCATCTCACAGACACACACACCCATAGTTCACTTGATAGTGAACATTCCCAACTCAAACCAATATATATATATATATATATATATATATATATATATATATATATATATATATATATATATATATATATATATATATATATGACATACTATATATATAGATAAATATATATATATATATAAATATATATATATATAGATAAATATATATATATATATATATATATATATATATATATATATATATATATATATATATATATATATATTTATCTATATATATAGTATGTCATATATATATATATATTTTTTTTTTTTGTATGTCATATATATTTATATATATATATATATATATATATATATATATATATATATATGACATCCACTTATATATATAACATACTATATATATAGATAACATATAACATATGAATATGTATAAAAAAAAACCAGTGAGAATACTAAGGAAATTATTAGGACAACCAATGGAGAGCCTAACTAAAGAACAACCTATACAAACATGGCTCAAAAACTGAAAACAAAACCATGAATAGCCTACGAGGCATTTCAACAAACACTTGGGAGGGGCTCTCCTCGAATTTCTTCAAGGATGGCACAAAAATCTTAAATAAAATGCACAAAAATGAGGGTTAGAGCCTTGCTCACCTCCCCAAGGGTACCCCTAACCAATGTGGGTGTTCCTACATGTGTCATGAAAGAAGAAGGATCTCAAAATCAACAAAATACAAGGGTTTTACCTATTGGGTGGTTGATTTTTCAATAAAAACTCTTAGGGATGCTCTTATGTCAAGTTGGACACAATTTCTTCCTCTTTTGGACACTTTTTCACGAGCTCCTTGGTCTCCAAGCTTCTAGCCTTATAGAATGGAGGTTTAGGAAAGTTTTGGAAAATTTTTGGAGAGTTTTGGTAGAAGGATTGAATGGAATGGAAGAGGGCTTGAAGTAGGTTTTTTCTAGGATTTATGGAGGCTTCCAAATGAAAAAGAAAAGGGTTTAATGGCTCTTTATTACCAGCCAACACGGGAGCCCTAAAATCCTCTCTAAAATGTCTATTTTGTCTTCTGAAGTCATCATGAACAATCTCCTAACTTAAGGGTTAAATGTGCTCTAAGTATAAAATTAATTTATAGTCTAAACTAAGCCTAACATGACTTAAATGAAGCTAGTTATGTTCATCCTAGGTTGTGGGCTCAAGTGGTCATGTCTAATCTAGTTGAATTCACAAGTTAAGGTTCAATTAATAGGCCAAACTAATAATAAATGAAACCTTCACAATAATTAATTCAAATAAATAGTCAAACAATATAAATAATATAAATTGACAACAAATTCCTATCTATGATTGTGGTAGTGACAGGCCAGCCAAGGGTGAAGAAGCTCGTAACACTTTTCGGTGGAAGATAGAAGTCGGGAACATGCAGCCGAGACTTACGGTGAGGCTAATCGTCAGGGACTTCGGTCTTGGTCATGTTATTGATATCGACAGGATCTCAGTGTGCAAGAGGTGCTACGCATGGCAACTAGTGTCAACGTGACATTCGAGGAGCTGGAGACAAAGGAAGATACAAAGTAGCTCGGAGGATCGGAGATCAGTGCCATGGGAGAGCAGAAACTATGTCGCGGAATGACAGGCATGGAGTCCAGTTGAGGAGCCATGGGGTCAACATCCTATCATCAGACTGGAGGTGGAGATTGTTGGAATCCAGTTTAGATTTGGTAAGAGCAAATTTTGGAGCCCAAATATGGTAAAAAAATTAATATGATATGATTTGAAAATCTACATTAAATATCTGATTTAATTAGATTTATAAATTTATATCAACTATTTGGACGTCCATAATTGGTGATGGGATGTAATCTGCACCGTTGGTTATTGGTGGACGACCATATCTGATGGTGGACTACTTTTATAATTTTTCAACCCTAAAATTAGGTTTCTCATCTTATTTATATGAGGTGAGGGTGGAGGCACAAAGGAAAGGCACAAAGTGGGGATTCGGGTGCTCGTCCACAAGAAAAACTAAGAGAAAGTTCGTACTTTGCTCTTAGGACTTCACCATCCAAGACAGAAGGAAGAAAAATATCTAATCAAGGAGTTTTTAACTTCGGTTAGGGAGATTGCTATGGGTTGGTGAGTGATCTCAATTATAATCTTTTTTTTTTAGAATGGTGAGGGAGTTGAACTTATTAGGGCAAATGGTTCAACGTGAGTTCTGTCAATCTTGTAATTTTATTTGAGTTATTAAAGGTTGGGATTGTCCAGGTGACGTACGTCACCGCCATATACTTGTCTTCATCTTGTGCTTAGTGTCCATTTGACGGAAGTTGGTTTTGATCAGGTGGGTTGACAAACGCTTCCGCACGCGCCCATTTTTATACCATATAAAATTTATGTTATTTTAAAATAGTTCAATAAAGTGAAATGGTAATAAATATTGTTAGTTGAGGATATAATTAGTAAAATCTATATTTTTATTTTTCTTTATTTCACTTTTCTTTACATACCAAACAAAGGAAAGTGTATCATTTTTCTTTTCCTTCCATCCAATCAAATACAAAGGAAGGAAATAGTCTTTGTACGAAAAATATATCTTTTTGGTTTTCCTTTTTTTCCTTCCAGTTTTGTATCCTTTCTACCAAACATAATTTTAGTTTATTAAATTAGCAGACCAACAATTGTGTTCAAATTTAATTAAATAGTGGTTTAGACGGTCCACGGTCGACTAACCCTCGTGTTCATTTTACACCGCCTAGAGGAAGTCTGAAGAGAGTGCTAAAGCTTGTATGCGCTCATTGGTGTTGTGTTTAGACACGTTGGCTTCACCCCTCACCTGCATTCTTGCCCGCATGATCTGAAGTCGTTTCTTGAAATTATTAATATCCTCTGTTGTCCGCACGTGTCTTGCATTCCGTTGAGCATTATTCAGGTTTGTAAGTTTGGTAAGGACATAAAATGAGTTAAATAAGAGTTTAGTCCTATGAATGTAGGGATGAGCGTTATTCGGTAAAATCGAACTCAATAAGAAATTTCGTTCAATTTAAAAAGAAATCGGCTCGATTTCGATTTTAAAAATACTAAATTTTTTATGTGGTTTTGATTTCGATTTTAAATTTTAATTTTGGTCCAAGACTGAAAACGGAATAAAACTTATACAATTATATAAATATTCATAATTCTATGAATATTTTATGATTAAAAACGTGTATATTTTGAAAACAAAATTCTTATGTATGTATTTTGAAGTTCAACTTTGATCATTTAATAATTAGTCCAACTTTGAGCGCAACTTTGAAATAAAACAAATATGTACATAAAAATTATATTATTTAATATAATTTAACTACGATTCCAACTTTGGACTCGGTTCATTAAATAATATAAATAATCCAACCTAATAAACTGAATAAAACGATAGGTTTGGTTTAGATTTTGGCTAATTTTGGTTCTGTTTCAGTCTTCGATTTTTACAATTTTGATTTATTCGATTTTGACTATTCCGATTCGGTTAAAACCGAATAAATCGAATGCTCACTCCTATATGCATGATCACCTATCGGGGCATGAGACGTGGACTTATGAGATTAGTTATGCACTTGAATGAAGCACGATTTGAGAAGAAGAAAGTTCTAGCTATTGGATTAGAAAGAATTAAGGAGCAATTGTTAGCAAGGATCAAAGTTGTCCCTTATTTAAATTTTAACATTTTGATTCACATTTCATACAATCGTAAATGGAGTTGAATATTTGCACCGGCTATATATATGAATGTTTGGCATATCAATCGAACTCGATCGAGTCTCTTGTGGTTACCGAAGATAGATATAAGATTCTGGCTGGATGGCAAAAAATTAGTAGATCGAGCCACGGAGGGTATATTATTCCTTCCATTTATAATAATGATGGATGTTGGAAGACAGTGGACCAAAAAGACATGCAATGCAACGTGCATAAAGTTACGTACGGACATCTAAAGAAATGTTTGGCACATCAGCCACGTAACCCGAGATCCACCGGTGGATGTTTTTGGAATCCATTGGCGGTGTATCAAATAATTATCCTTTTTAATTTACTCACTTTAATTTTTAGCCTAGGTATTAGTTAAATAGTGGTTAGATCAGATCCAGCCCATGAAGATAAATAACTTACACGAAAGCCCAAGGCCCACAGAAACTGCGCTTAGGGTCCTGAGCCCACTAGCATGCCAACCATTGGAACTAATTGCGCTTAAGATGAATAAAATAAGAGCGAGTAGAGTTCAAGAAGGTCGAACTCAAGACGCACAACAGATGCATTTGCATGACACGTGGGCCAGGTTTCCGTACGGGCCTACCGTGTATCGTGGCCCACATGTCATCTACTATGTCAAATTGTGTGTCAGAGTTTCGGGCGGGTAGGAAAAGAATGGCTCATGTCATACTCGATACGAATTGGCTTCTGGTTATGCTTAAGAGCAACAAAGAAATAATAGCAACCTACTTGCCCACAGGCCTTTCAATTGGGCCGACTAGTCCAGTCCACCGGTCCAAAAAAATGGGCCTATATGTCAGTATGATCAGATTAATCATGGGCTCGAATAGCTCTGATCTAGTATATTAGGGCAAGCTGGGCCTCATATCTCGGCCCATAAGATCGGCCCGACACGAGGCCCAGTCTGGTCGGAAGTTAAAGGTTGGCTAATTAATTACCTAGATATATTAGAAGAATTTTTTTTCATATTGACCAATTAATCCTCTAGATATAGCAAAAGATTAAGTTTAAATTAAAATGTTATTTGTTTGATAAAAACTAACTAATCATCTAGATACAGTAGAAAATAGTTGTTTTAAGTTATAATGGAAAATATTTTTCTTATATTTGGTAATTTGATTTTATTTTGGTCCAGTTTCGACTCAGCCAAAATGTGATCCGACCCGAAGTCCACCGTATTGTGGATTACGTGTCGAACTGGACTGAGATTTTCTACTCTTGTGTTCGGTCCGATCCGGCCCGGTCAACTACATACAATGTATGAATCCGAGAGGTCCAATCCGAACCTGGTCCGATTCACCCAAACTTTATGTCGGTCCAATCCGACCCACTTGTGAGCTCTAAGTTGCCCACACGCTTATCTAGAACTATAGACACATAGGACAAATTGGAACTTTTTGGTGTGGATCAAATTTGGATGATGAGAAGAAACAAACAACAGCTTTTCTTATACTCGGTGTGTATATATATGTTACTCGGTCCGGTCTGTCGGAACAAAAGCCGGCTCAGTCAGGGTCAAACCTCATGGTTCACGAGACGATCGGAAGAATTCAACGATTCACCAACGTCGTCGTCGACGTATAATTTGGATTTACTTAGCAGATTTCTTGACTAAACATATAATACCTACATAGCACAGAGCATTGTATACTTTATATGTTCCCACTTCCCCACTTGAAAAGAACCAAGTAAACGAGACGTTTGAGTATATGCTACTTTGGTGGTTTAAATGAAATATAATATGATAAAAATTTGTTCACCATTAATAGAGTACTTTGTGAAAAAAAAAATTCATGTTGGCCTTCATATTCTTCCTTGATGGAAAGGAACCTTTGCCGCCAATTGGACTTTGTCACACTTTTTTATTTTAATTTAAAAAAGTGAAGATCATCCACAAGAGAATAATTAGATCGTCGACTTTTCGACCTATGAACCGGGAGCGACTGAGGCTCTTCCTCCAGCTCCTCCTCCTACAAGTTCAGGAGGTGACATCGGATGCATCGGAGAGTCTACCTACTCCTCATCTTCATTCTCTAGAAGGAGTACTGCTTTCACCATATTCTTGAGACATATCTGCTAATGTGACGCATCTGTTCGATATCTTCAGAGACATATATTGGAGTCCAGTCTGAATTTTGTAACAACATATTTGTAGAATCCAAATCTAGTTAAATATTTAATTTGATTAGATTTGGATATCCATAATAGGTGTTGTGCTATTTTAGAAATAATATGATTCTTATTTTAGGAAATCCTATTATGATTTAAAATATGATAATTGATGGGCTATTTTAGGTGTAATATGATTCTTATTTAAGGGCTTCCTATTTAAGAAATCACATTATGACCTAAAATAGGATTTTATCATCCTATATATATGGGGTGAGGGTGGAGGCTCAAAATACAGTACAAAGTGAAGATTTAGGGTGCTCGTTCACAAAAAAATCTAAGAGAAAGTATGTACTTTGCTCTTAGGACTTCGCCATTCAAGACAGAAGGAAAAAGAAGATCTAACCAAGGAGTCATCAACTCTGGTTAGGAAGATTGCTACGGGTTGGTGAGTGATCTCAGTTGTAATCTTTTATTTTTCTTCTTGAGAGTGGTGAGGGAGTTGAACATATTAGGGCAAGGGGTTCAACGTGAGTTCTATTAATCTTGTAATTTTATCTGAGTTATAAATGTTGGGATTTGTCCAGGTGACGTACGTCACCGCCAAATACTTGTCTTCATCATGTGTTGGTGTCCGTTAGACTAGGGTTAGTTTTGATCCGGTGGGTTGGCAAACGCTTCTGCACGCGTCCAACAATTGGTATCAGAGCGAGGTTCGTTCCGGTCCGATACCCAACAATTGGTATCAGAGCTTTGGAGGTTCTGGCAACCATGTCTACGGAGCAGATTAACACTCGTATGATCACCCTCAGAGGAGAAAATTGGATGATTTGGAAGCCAATGATAGAGGATCTACTATGGTACAAGGATTTACATGGTCCATTGGAGGACGACAACGCAAAGCCATCAGACAAAGCTGCTGATGACTGAAAACGATTGGATCGAAATGCCACTGAATTTATCTGCCAATGGCTGGACGACTCGGTGTTTTACCACATATCGATGGAGAGTTCGAAAAAAGCATTGTAAGAGAAGTTGCATTCGCTGTACGAAAGGAAAACGGCTGACAACAAGGCATTTTTTATTCGACAACTAGTCAATTCGAAGTACACGAAGGGTGCCCCAGTGGCACAACATCTGAACGAGGTTCATGGTCAACTGTCTGCGATGAAGATGGTGATTGATGATGAGCTTTAGGCCCTACTACACTTGAGTTCTCTGCCGGAAAGCTGGGACGTTGGTGTTGTAGGTGAGCAACTCTGCCCTTGATAGAGTTGTCACAATGGAGGCAGTCAAAAGTAGCTTATTAAATGAGGAGGTCCGACGCAAGCAAGTGGAATCGTCGCAGGAGTCCGCTCTGATGGCTTCTTACGGGAATGGAAGACCCAAGTCACATGCGAGGATAAGGGGGAGTTCTCAGGATCTTACGATTGTGGACCGCAATAAGGGCTGCTATCGCTATGGCAAAAGGGATCATATTAAGAGGAACTGCATGAAACTCAAAGCTGAGAAGGCCAAAGGCAAGGACGATCATGAGGATCTCTCGGAGTTTGGAGATATTATCATCGCAGCGACCGACGTAGAGGAACCTTGTGGCATGTGTCATAATGGCGACTGGGTTATGGATACGAGGGCATCGTACCACACCACTCCACATAGGAGGGTCTTCACGTCATACTGCGGTGGCAGGTTTGGACGTATGAAAAAATACGACAAGGGGACGACTACAATTGTAGCATCGGTGATGTATACTTGACGATGGAGTTTAGTAATAAGTTCGTCCTCTGGGGTGTGCGATATATACCGAGTTTGCGCTACAACTTGGTTTTGGTAGGAAGACTGGCGGATGATATCTTTCGCAGTCTGTTTGGGAGCAAAGATTGGATGCTTGCGAAGGATTCCCAACAGCAGGCTCAGGAAGATTTGTGTTGTGGCATGTACAGGCTTAAGCCGCCCACTACTAAAATCTGCTTAATTGGCAACATAAATTTAGCGATGTTAGCAAAACGTGGCTAAATTGTGTACATTAGCGACGTATAATTGAAACGTCGGTAACCGTCGCTACTAGCGACGCAAATAGCGACGTGACAACGACGTATATTAGTTACGTGAGCTAGTCGTCGAGAAATGTCGCTACAACATCGGTAATTGCGACTTATTTAGCGACTTAATATAACGTCGCAAAATTCTAACTAAATTAAATCCCCCCGATTCATTTTCCTCCATCATTTTACTCTCTCACTCTCTTCCTCCGGCGCTCTCGCTCTCACTATCTCCGACGCTCTCGCTCTTGCTCTCACTCTCTCCGACGACTTCACTCTCTCCGGCGACTCTCTTCTGGTACGTGACTCCTTCTCTCTCTCTATATATTTGTTGTTAGTGGTTGGGGGGGTGCTGGTGGCTCGGGAGGAGGGGCAGGGGGTGCGGGTGGTTGGGGGTGAGGAATGGTTGGGGGGTGGGGCATGGGGGGTGAGGAGGGGGGCTGGGGAAAGAGGAGGGTTAGGGTTCGGGTTAGGGGGGGAAGGGCGGGAGGGGGGGGAGGGCGGGGGGGGGGGGGGGCTTCGGAGGGGAGGGGGGTTGGTGGGGGAAGGGTTGGGGATAGGGTTCGGGTTAGGGTTAGGGGTGGTGTAGGGGTTGGGGGGGCTGGGGAGGGAAGGGGGGCTGGTGGGGGAGGGGTTAGGGATAGGGTTCGGGTTCGGGTTAGGGGTGGTGTAGGGGGGAGGGGAGGGGGAAGGGGTGCGGGAGGGGGGGCTGGGTCAGGGGCACCGATAGTGTCAAAAATCTGATAATTCTGTAATAGTTATTTGTTTTCTGACACCGAAAAATGTGATACTCCGATTCGAACCACGTACCGATAGTGCCGATATTTGTAACACGTAGTTTTGTTGGTTGGTTAATTTGTAACACGATAGTGCCGATATTTGTAACACGTAGTTTCCTTGATCCCGATACTCATAGGAATGGTCCCGAGTCACGGCCGTAGTATGTAGTATATTCGGTTTAGTTTGTAGTATATTCGTTTTAATTTTGAAGTTTTAGTTTTGAAGCTTATTCGTTTAGTATGTAGTATGTAGTAGGAATGGTCCCGACTCATAGGAATAGTCCCGAGTCACGGCCGTAGTATATAGTATGTAGTATATTCATTTTAGTTTTGAAGTTTATTCATATTTACAGATATCTAGAAATGGCTATATCCATGTATCTGCTAGACCGTTCGTGGATGTACAAAAGCATTCGATATGACAGGTGCGGTGTGCGAGATGAATACATCGCCGGAGTAGAACAATTCCTCCAATTCGCGAAGGCGTTTCCTCAATTCATGGATGACATGGACATTAAGTGCCCGTGTGCAAAATATCGGAACATGAAGTTTCAACCAGAATTGGATGTGACATATCACTTATACACAAAGGGTTTCCTTCCGAATTACTACCAATGGACCGCATACGGAGAGCTTGTCCCTTTAGCATTCCAAGCGGAGCCTTATGTGCAGCCTCATGTGGAGCCTTATATGAATGTCCATAACCGAATTGGTGTCGACAACGAGTACGTGAACGTGGTCTTCGACACTGCGGGGCTTAGTTTCGATCCATACAATCGTGACGCAGCTGAGGAGGCACCGAATGCCGATGCCGCGAAGTTCATGGAGTTGCTGGAGAATGCAAGGACTCCTTTATACCCTGGCTGTGAGGACCATTCACCGTTAGAGGTGATCACTCGGCTCTTGAGCATAAAGTTTGACTTTAACATGTCCCAAGAATGCTACAATAGAGTGCTCGAGTTGATTACTGATATCTTGCCGGAGGGTGCCAAGTTACCGAAAGACTTCTACCGCTCTGAGAGGATGGTGAGATCCCTCTAGATGGGAAACGACAAGATCGATTGCTGTCAGAACGGATGCATACTTTACTACAAAGATCACAAGGATGCAGAAGTGTGCGGATTCTGTGGTGCTGATCGCTACAAGCCAACTGCTGCAGGCAAGTCTAGAAGATCGACTGCTTCAATGCACTACTTGTCGTTGACGCCGCGGTTGCAAAGATTGTTCATGGTGAAAGAGACTGCCGAAAATATGAGTTGGCACAAGCGACAACAGACCGAAGGAGTATTGGATCACCCTTCTGATGGAGAAGCGTGGAAGCACTTCGATCGAGCATATCCTAATTTCGCTTCAGATGCACGTAATATAAGGTTGGGGCTCTGCTATGATTGTTTCACCCCATTTGGTCTTTCAGGCTCCCAATATTCATGCTGGCCGGTAATCCTCACTCCGTACAACCTACCGTCTTGGATGTGCATAAAGACACATTACATGTTCTTAACTATTATCATCCCCGGTCCGAACAACACGAAGAGGAACATCGATGTGTACTTACAGCCGTTGATAGATGAACTGAAGCAGCTATGGGAAACAGGGGCGTACACGTATGATGCTTCAAAAAAATAGAATTTTCAGATGCGGGCAGCACTAATGTGGACAATCAACGACTTTTCGGCTTACGGAATGTTATCTGGATAGAGCACTCATGGTCGGCTTTCATGTCCGTATTGCATGGACCGCACTAAGGCTTTTCGTTTGAGACACGGGGGAAAGCCATGCTTCTTTGATTGTCACCGACAGTTCTTATCGAAAGACCATCCGTACCGTAGGAACGGAACTGCATTCCGTGTCGGAGTTATGGAGAAGGGCGATCCACCGCCAATGTGGTCCGGAGAGGACACATGGGAGCAAGTAAAAGAAATTTCAAGTGCTATTGAAGATCCTACAACGAGTATCCATTACGAGGGCTTTGGCGAAGATCATAACTGGACCAAAAGGAGTATATTCTGGGATCTGCCATATTGGAGCACAAATCTGATTAGACATAACCTTGACGTCATGCATATCGAGAAGAACGTGTTTGATAACATAATTAATACTGTAATGGACGTCAAGGGAAAGACAAAAGACAATTAGAAGGCTAGATTGGACTTAGCCGAAATATGCAGACGCCCTACATTGCACATGACAGACACGGGAGGGGAAAGCTTTTGCGGCCTAAGGCAATCTACTCGCTGGACAAGGAGGACAAAGTGAGACTTTGTAGATGGATCCAGGACTTGAAATTTTCGGACGGATACGTCTCCAATCTAAGAAGATGTGTCGACATAAAGGAGTGTAAACTGACCGAAATGAAGAGCCACGATTGCCACGTATTCATGAAGAGGTTAATTTCTGTTGCATTTTGAGAATTATTACCGTCGGTAGTCTGGGATCCATTAATAGAGCTTAGCATATTCTTCAGAGATCTTTGTTCTTGCAAGTTGCTCGTCGATCGTTTAGAGAAGCAAGAGAAGGAAATTGTGGTAACACTTTACAAACTTGAGAGAATTTTCCTCCTGTCTTCTTCGACTCAATGCAGCATTTGCCGATTCATCTTATCCATGAGGCTCTTGTTGCTGGACCTGTCGGTTATTGTTGGATGTACCCGTTCGAGCGACAGTTGAACAACCTCAAGAGGAAGGTAAAAAATAAGGCACGGGTGGAGGGTTCTATTTGTGAAGCATATGTCCTTGAGGAGATTTCAAACTTCTGTTCCATGTATTTTTAGCCTCATATTGCTACAAACAGAACAAGGGCTCCCGAAATGACGACGGCTATGAAGTTGGTATTGAGGCAAAGATGAAAGTATATACTGCCTACGAAAAACTATCTGGTAAAATAAAAAAAGATATCTAAATGACGACGAGGTTAGCGCTGCAATGTTATATGTATTGCTCAACTGCGACGAGAAAGAAGTGGACAAGCTAGAGGGGTAAGTAAAATTATTTTGTGTACTTCGTTGCTTTTGAATATAACTAATATACCTATGCTTCGTTGCTTTTCAGCATGTTTAAGGATGAGGTAACGTCCAATAATCCATACACAACCGAGGAGGAAGTAGAACAGCAAATGAGACTTCATTTTCCTTTTTGGTTGAGAGCATATGTACGGATATCTTCATAATTTATTTTTTCTGTACATTTATACCTGAACATAATAATTAAGTTAGCATCGTTTATATGGTATTTAGGTTGATCGTCCGGAGGCAATCCTTGAGAATGAGTATATTAAAACTCTAGCCAAGGGGCCAATTTATCAAGTGAAGACCTGGCCAAGTTACTGCGTAAATGGTTTCAGGTTCAAGTCAACAAATGCTCGAATAAGAGACGACTTCTTGGATTTGGATTCTATGAAGAATAGGTGTTTGTGCATAAAATCTTCAAGCTACAAAGACGTCGACCCAGGCAGTAACTTCTTTGGCGTCTTACGGAAGATTGTGGAACTGACATACAATTATGCTATAGAACCTTGTAAGATTGTCTTGTTCAGATGTGATTGGTTCGATCCGATCCAGGATCGAGGTTGGAGAGTTGACAAACATGGTCTTGTTGACATAAATTATCGTCGTCGATATCAAGCTTATGAGCCGTTTGTTCTAGCAAGCCAGGCTCAGCTAGTTTACTTTACCAGCTATCCAAAACGAGGAGCCTGGAGATCAGATTGGTGGGCAGTCTGTAAGATTAAAGCTCGGAATACCTTCAATGTCGACGAGATAGCTTATCAGGAAGATGAACTACCTCTTATTACAAATATTGTCGATATGGACTCAACGGAAGTTCCTCATAACATGTTTCATCAATTGGAAGAGGTAGAAGTATCAGAAGAGAAAGAGGAAGTTGATAGAAGTGAAGAGGAATAGGAATAGGAAGAGGAAGAGGAAGAGGAAGAGGAAGAAGAATCGGAACAAGATAATTTTCAAACGAGGATTGAATATGTTTAATTTTCAGATGTAGTATGGTTTACTTTTGTTTTTTCAGATGTAGTATGGTTTACTTTTGTTTTAGCGACGTTAATAAGCGACGTTTTCAGATGTAGTATGGTTTACTTTTGTTTTTTCAGATATAGTATGGTTTACTTAGCAACGTTCCCTGGCTGTAGTACGTTATACTTTTATTTTTTTAAGATGTAGTATGGTATACTTCTGTATTTTTTCAGATATGGCTCGACGTGGATCATTTTGTTCTGGTGCTGGTGGGAGTCGACGAGCCCGACACTCTCCATCTACCACTCCTACGGACTCCTCATCCCCCCGCACTCCAGTATACTCTAGCGATCTAGTCGCCGACAGTGTCTCCATACCCGGCTCCAGCAGTTCGAGGCTAGGACGTTCTTCTTCTACGCAGCCAGTACCGTCGAGTATTCCAGAGGTCGACCCTACTATTGAGGAGCAGGCCGAGGCCGAGGCCCACGTCAAGGTCGAGGGCGATGGCGAGGCCCACGCCGAGGGCGAGGACGAGGTCGAGGGCAAGGGCGAGGCCGAGGGGCAGGCTGAGGGCAGGGGCAGGGGGCGGGGCAGGGGCATAGTGCAGCTCACATTTGAGACAGATCCTCCGTGTCGCCCGGAAGGGGATCTAAGGTTGGAGATTTGGGCCTGTACTCGGACCAGATGGTAAGTAAAATTATTGTATTTAATTTGTTTAAATTTATTATAAACTTGTTTAATAAATTTTAATTTCCATTTTATAGGTATTATCCCTCCTCCGTACACCTGTCGCTGGGTACATTCCTGCGACAGAACTACGGAGGGCCCTGGATCAACTGGAGGGAGGTCCCGGCCGACAGAAAGGCCTTCTGGTTTGAGCACTTTTCGGTACGTAAAAGTTTATTTCCTTTTAACATTTAGTATATTATGTTATAACTTATGTACTTCTATGATTTTTTCAGCAGACTTACTTCTTCCCTTCCACTGCGCCATTGCTGTCGATGCTATATTTTCCAGCGTCGCCAACAAGCTCATTAGGGACGCGATCATCGACCAAAAGGATCGCGACCGCCGGGAAGAGCCTATTCAGGGTTGGATCTCTGCCGCCGACTGGGCGGTAATGAAGAGGAGATTCGAGAAGGAAGCCTACAAGGAGAAGTCCGTGAAGTCTAAAAGAGCGCGACAGGCGGGGTCGCAGTAGTATGGTGGATCAAGGTCCATCATGGATTTCTTCACCCATATGGTACGTATCTCGCCGTATACCCATAATTAATACTTTATAGTAATATATTTCTTTCAACTTAACTGTTAAATCATATAATAATTTCGTAACAGGTTGAATCGGGAGAAGACCCGAATATGGTGACCTTGTTCCTCGCCACGCACATGAAGGAGGAGCGGTTCGTAGACGACAAGGCCCGGGACACCTACGTAAGTTTTACTTAATGCTAGTTCATTAATATTAATTTTTAGTTACGTAGAAAATTCATATAGATGTTATTTCTAGGCCGAGTTTTAGAAGTTTTACTTAATGCTAGTGCATTAGTATTAATTTTTAGCGACCATATGAGATTTCTAGTAGTGCAGGAGGTGCTACGCATGGCAGCTAGCGTCGATATGACGGTCGGGGAGCTGGTGTCACGACCCGCACCCTGATTAGGGGCACGAAAAGTGGGTACGTCCAGCCTACGCCGCAGAATCGGCGGTAGAACGCTGTATATAACGTCTGTAAATACCTACGACTAACAGTTAAAATGTACCTGTACAGTATATACTCTCCGAATGGAGGTGACATAACAATACAGTCTCAATCACAGAATA
Organism: Iris pallida; assembly: GCA_029216955.1. Lineage (NCBI taxonomy): Eukaryota > Viridiplantae > Streptophyta > Magnoliopsida > Asparagales > Iridaceae > Iris > Iris pallida. Next base: position 3,918,087 of record JANAVB010018797.1, read on the forward strand.
AAACTAAGGTAGATAGCTCAGAGGAAAGACATATGATAGATGAAAGAGTAAATAAGTACAGAGTCCAATACAATCCCAGATATATACATCACAGGGTATCAAATTAGAATATAGAACTACAGTCTGATAAGCTAGCTGGATCACAGTCCAGTCAAACCTAGCTAACCTACACTACTCTGGAAGTACAAAATCTAGTGGCTCTACTATAAGGCTACGATCTAAGGCTACTCCATCAGACTCGATCCCATAATAGGTCGAGCAGTCCACATCAGAATCATCTGTAATATATCATAACGGTATCCTGTCAGAAAAATGAGCAAGTACAAACGCTAACAGCAGTTCCATGTGAATTGACAAGTTCTATAAGAGACAGTATAATGAACTACAAGACAAAGATATATGAAGACTTGGGAACCGTTCGGAAGCCGAGTTACAACCCTTAAACCAAACAAGGACCGGGGTTGTAACTCTTCTCCCGAGCAGAACTTAGTCTCCAATCAAGGTACAATGTAAAGGCATGTAGAGCATGTGAGTAACTGTATATCATGCATGGTGAGAAAGTACTAAATATAGAACAGAACAGGATATATGACAAGAAAAGTAAATATAAAATGTGCCTCGAATATTATAGCCTAATGTGATCGGTATGGGACAAGAATCAGGCTTCCAGCCGACCGGCTACAAGTACGTGGACTCGGCCCGGCCGGGATAGTAAGCTATGGAGCGAGAAGTAACACAGGTCAGGCTATACCCATCGTGAGGTAAAGGTATAGCTATGGTGCAAGGAGTAACTCAAGGGGGCATTGATCACACTATCTATAATATTCCCCATTCCCCGAGTAGTATACGGATCCGGACATAGCACGTCATGACGCGGGATTCCCAAAGAGGAGAGCAAGTCCTCTTCAGAAATCGACGTCAATACAAGTACAAGAATCAAGATCAAGCATGTACTAGTATCCCAAGAAATCCAGGAATGACATCTCATGACAGGAATCCGACAATACTAGTCCGTGAACTATCGTGTCTGAGAATCAAGTAAGACACTACGACTGAATCGGATATAGCAAATATCAAGACAATGAAAACTATCAGTAAATGTACTCGCCTGCTGTCCTGAGCTGTATGGTATATCAATGCTCAGAGCGGTATCAGAAGACCTAAATATGAGATACTGTAAGTTAATTTAGGTTTAAACAAGTTTAGGAATGATTTACAATGAATGATATGCAATCTAGGTCAAACTAGGTCTCACTGAGTCACACTAAGTCCTGTCAAGTCAATCTAGGTCAAATCAAGTTATATCAAGTCAATCTAAGCCTAACCAAGTCAATCCTAGGTCATACCAGGCATCATGGGTCAAATCAAGTCGAAGAAAGTCAAACGGGATCAAGAGTTGGCCTACAGTTGACTTTTGGTCAACTGGTCAACTCTGGTCAACTCTAGGTCAACCATGGTCAACCCTAGGTCAATGGTGACTAATAGTTGACTTTTGGTCAACTACACAAGTCTAATGAAAATCGGGACTAATTTGGGTAAAGCGTTGACCCATAGTTGACTTTTGGTCCAAAAAGTCAACCATGGTCAACCGGGGCCAAGACTAGGTCTAGGCGACTATTTCTAACTATTACCAACCTCTACAACCCATATCCAAGTCCATCTTGGACTTCGAAACTCATATCTTGGCCGTAGGCCAATATCCTATTTTACCCTTAAAAAGGGTAAAATTCTAGCTTCGGCAACTATCAAGTTAGCCTACCTACGCTTGATATTTTGACCCAATCTCCCTAGGATAGTATGATACTAGCCTATACATATAATATCTACCAAAAAACTAGGTAACGTGGACATTCGGTCCACGATACGGCCCGTTGTCAAAATCTTGAATATTTCAAGATACGCACCGATACGGCGCGATACGGGCGCCCTACGACCCCGAATTCCATCCGAAAGCCTACCCGCAAAATCTAAATCACGTATTCATGCCCCATGCCAAGTTTCAACTCAATAGGATACTCCGAACTCCGTTTCGCCCTCTAACTCGGTTTTTTCCTTTTTTCTATTCTAGCCTTTTTCCTATTCTTCCAACTTCTTTCAATCTTTCCTCCCAACCTCAAATCCTTTTCTAATTTCTCATTCCATAATCTTTTTCTACTCTTCTCTACGATTCCAACCATATATAATACTTATATATATATATCTATATCTATATATATATATATATCTATATATATATATATATCTATCTATATATATATATATATATATAACTAGATATCTATATATAATCTATCTAGATATCTATCCATCCCTCTAAATATATATATAACACACACACATCCATATATATATATAAATACACTCATATCAATATATATATATATATATATACATATCCATATATATATATATATAAACACACACACAAACACACACACATCATCACACAACACAACCACACACACACCACTCTCACAACACCAACATCCCCATGACACAATATCACCCTCCTCTACACACACACAATACATAAATAAATACACACACATAAATACACAATATCACCCTCCTCTACACACACACAATATCACCCTCCTCTACACACACACAAATGATTAAATCCTAATAAATCCTTAACCTATTTTTCTAGGGAAAACCTACAAATTTGTAGGCAAATGGAAGAGAATGGTCATATCTCCAATTAATGTGAATGAACTATATGCAAAAGAGAATTAAATTAGAAGATTAAAGCATACCTATATTGGTAGGTTGGAGAGGAAGAAGAAAGCTTTTGAAAAGAAATTAATTTGGAAGAGAGAGAGAGTTGGAGTGTTACTTAGTGAAGAAGGAAGAGAGAGGGGGGGGGGGGGGGGGGGGGGGCTGTCATGGCCGGCCAAGCATGGTGGGGGTGTGAGGGGCACTTGTAAATTACAAGTTTGCCCCTCCCTAAGCCTAATATTAAACAATTTCCAAATTAGGTTTAGGAAGTTGCTAAAAATAAATAAAAATCATAATTAAACTAAATTACTCATGGGAAACTAGTCCAAACTCTTAAACCCTAATTTTAGTATGGTGGGCCATGGTTAGCTAACAGGCTAATTACAGCTCAAGTCGAAATTCACCGGGGTCCCGAATTAACTCGGAATGCGATGAAATTCGAACCCGACTCCTATAATAATTAAATAATAATATTCATGAAATAAAATTCCCAAAAATATTATAAAATGGAAAATTACCATTTTACCCCTAACTGGAAAAAGTGAGGGTGACAAGTCTATCCACCTTAAAAAAAATTTCGTCCTCGAAATTGAAGACAACAAGCACAGGAAATCACAAACAGAATTAAAGGAAATAAATTTATACCTCAGGGTGCGAAAAGATAAGGGAAACGCTCCCGCATGTCGTCCTCCCTCTCCCAGGTAGACTCACCTGGAGAGTGATGTCTCCACGCAACCCGAACCAAGGGTATGACCTGGTTCCGGAGCAACTTCTCCCTGCGATCCAGAATCTCCATTGGCTGCTCTGGATAGCTGAGAGTAGGTCCCACCTGTATCGCTGAATGGTCCAATACATGGCTAGGATCTGCCACGTACCGCCTCAGCTGGGATACATGAGACACGTTGTGCACTCCCTCGAGCCTGGTAGGCAAGTCCAGTCGGTAGGCTACTGCACCGATCCTCTCTAAGATGGTGAAAGGTCCGATGTAGCGCGGACTGAGCTTTCCACTGCCGCCAAAGCGAATAGGGCCACGTGTCGAGGATATCCTCAGAAATACCATGTCACCAACCTAGACACAAGATAAAAACTCAACACACAACTAACAAACAATCACAACAAACACGACAAGAACTGAAACTAACCTCGAACTCTAACGGTCTCCGGTGACTATCGGCCCAATGCCGCTGCCTATCCTGAGCCACCCGGAGTCTGTCTCTAATCAATCTGACCTTCTCGACCGCATCCACAACCATCTCCGGCCCAAGAAGCGCCCGCTCGCCAATATCGTCCCAAGACAAAGGAGTACGGCATCTCCGTCCATATAGAGCCTCAAATGGTGACATCTCTATACTGGCCTGGTAGCTGTTGTTGTAAGCAAACTCTACCAAGTGAAGATGGTCCTCCCAAGAACCCCCGAGATCTAGCACACATGTGCGAAGCATATCCTCCAGAGTCTGGATGGTCCTCTCCGACTGCCCGTCTGTCTGAGGATGATAAGCAGTACTAAACTTGAGCGAGGTGCCCAAGCTAGCCTGCAAACTCCTCCAGAAGTGGGAAGTGAATCGGCTATCACGATCTGAAACTATGCTCACCGGAACTCCGTGTAATCTGACAATCTAACGAACATACAGCTCAGCTAGCCTCTCCGTAGACAAACCCACTTTGAAAGGCAAAAAGTGGGCCAATTTGGTCAATCTATCAACTATGACCCAAACCGCGTCCTTCCCTCCTGGTGACCGTGGAAGTCCAGATACAAAGTCCATGGTGATGTGCTTCCACTTCCACTCGGGAATGGGTAGCGGCTGTAACAATCCACCTGGTCTCTGCCTCTCGGCCTTCACCTGCTGACACACAAGACAATGAGATACAAACTGAGCTACCTCGCGCTTCATGCCATACCACCATACGTGCTCTCTCAGGTCCCTATACATCTTGTTGGCTCCAGGATGCATAGAATACTGAGAGCGATGCGCCTCCTGAAGAACCTCCTCCCGAAGCTCTCCACGCGGAACGCACAGCCTAGTACCATGCCGCAACGACCCGTCTTTGGCTACAGAGAAATCGTCAAGCAAGCCCATCCTCACCTGCTCCCTGATGCTCCTCAGGGCATCATCATCATACTGCGCTGACCTGACTCTATCCATCAGCTCAGACTGAATCTGCAAACCCCACATCTGGATCTCTATGCCCGGAATGATGACCTCGATACCCAAACTATCCAGGTCGGCCAACAAGTAACGATCTGTGGTCAAGAATATAGCAACAGGATACCTGCTCAAGGCATCTGTAACTACGTTGGCCTTCCCCGGATGGTACTGTAAGGATATATCGAAGTCCTTCATCAGCTCTAACCACCGCCTCTGCCGCATGTTCAACTCCTTCTGAGTGAACACGTACTTCAAGCTCTTGTGATCTGTGAAGATCTCAACTCGCTCTCCGTACAGGTAATGCTTCCACAACTTTAAAGCAAATATCACCGCGGCCAACTCCAGATCATGAGTAGGATAGTTCTTCTCATGAGGACGCAACTGCCTGGATGCATAGGTAATCACCTTCCCGTGCTGCTGAAGAACACACCCTAGACCCTTTCCGGAAGCATCGCTGAAGATCGAGAACCCTCCTGACCCAGATGGCAAAGTCAGGATCGGAGCTGAAGTCAACCTCCTCTTCAGCTCATCGAATGCAGCCTGACACTCATCAGTCCAGACGAACTCCACGTCCTTTCTGGTGAGTCTAGTCATCGGCTCTGCAATCCTCGAGAAGTCCTGGACGAACTTCCGGTAATAGCCAGCCAAACCCAGAAAGCTCCGAACCTCGGCAACTGAACTGGGCGTAGACCAAGACTCCACTGCCGAAATCTTTCTCTGGTCTACTGAAATCCCGTGCTCGGTCACAACATGACCTAGGAACTCCACCTGGTCTAAGAAGAACTCACACTTCGAAAGCTTCCCGTAGAGTTGCTCCCTCTTCAGAGTCTCTAACACAACTCTCAAGTGCTCCTCATGCTCCTCCTGCGTCTTCGAATAGATCAAGATATCGTCTATGAAGACCACCACGAACTTGTCAAGGTACTGATGGAATACCTTGTTCATCAAGTTCATGAACACCACGGGAGCATTGGTCAACCCAAATGGCATCACTGTAAACTCGTACTGGCCGTACCGAGTCCGAAATGCCGTCTTGGGAATGTCATCCCGCCTCACCTTCAGCTGGTGATACCCGGACCTCAAATCTATCTTCGAAAAGACCTTTGCCCCACTCAGCTGATCGAACAAGTCGTCGATCCTCGGCAAAGGGTACCTATTCTTGATAGTGAGGTTGTTGAGCGCCCGGTAATCAATGCACATGCGGGACGTACCATCCTTCTTCGGCACGAACAGGACTGGCGTTCTCCAGGACGAAGAACTGGATCTGATGAACCCCTTGTCCTGCAGTTCGTCGACTTGCTTCTTCAGCTCTATCAACTCGCTGTTGTTCACCCTATAGACATGCTGCGAGATGGGCTCGACGCCCGGCATCAAGTCTATGGAGAACTCAATGTCCCTGTCTGGCGGCATCCCCGGTAACTCCTCGAGAAAGACATCCGAGAACTCAGCAATCAACGGATGTGGCAAATCCTGCCCCGCCAACAAAGCTTCACAGAATCTAGCCTCCGGCTCCGCTGCTCCTCGAGCAAACTCGATCTCTGGCTCACCCGGCGTCCTAAAAAGGACTCTGCCTCCTCTACAATCAATGCTAGCATGGTGCATGCTCAACCAATCCATATCGAGTACCATATCGTACCTCGGTAGGGGCATTACGAGCAGACACGCACTCAAGTCCCGGCCTCTCAGAGTGACTCTCCGCCCCTTGCAAATATTATTAACCAGGATAATACCTCCCCCGGTCATAATCTTGCAAGTCCTACCCATATATTCAGCAATGATATTGTGTCTCAGAGCAAAAGAAACAGACACAAAACTATGGGTCACCCCAGAATCAAATAAGGCAAAAGCAGAGAAAGAATCTAGGAGAACATGACCTGCAACAACATCTCCTACGGGCTCTGCCTCCTCCTCTGCTGCCAAAGCGAACACCCTGCCCGCGGAGGCTCCCCTCTGGTGTTGGACAAAACGCTGCTGCTGGGTCTGGAGTGGAGGACCCCTCTGCTGAACCGCTGGTCCTCTAGCCGGCTGTGCTCTGTCCTGGCCTCCTCTGACTCTGCGAAGGCGGCAATCCTTCAGCTGGTGATCGGGCACCCCACAGTAGAGACAGACGCCCAACCTCTTCCTGCAAGCCTCCTTGGTATGCCCCGGCTTTCCGCAGAAGCTGCACGGTATAGTCGGTCTCTGGCCCTGTCCCTGGTGCTGCTGGGCACGCACCGGTGCCTGCTGGATCTGCAACTGAGGCTGCTGCTGAAACGGCCTCTGCTGCTGCTGCTGCTGAAAGTGGAGGCGCTTGGCCGGTCCCGTACTGGAACTCGCCCCCATAGTATCTCCGCTCCTCTTCGGCTTGAGGCCGAAGTCCTCCTCTACGATCTGCGCGTCCATCAGTATCTGATCGAACGTCGCGTCACGGCGTCCCGAGGTGCGGGTGCGCACTGCATGAATAAGTCCCCTACGGAACTTACGAGCCTTCTGCCCCTCATCCTGGATCATACCGGGAGCAAACCTGCTAATGCGGAAGAACTCAGCTGCATACTCGTCCACCGACGAGTTCTCCTGAACTAGACCCACGAACTGGCCCTCCAATGCTGTAAGAGCCACGTCCGGGAAGAACTTCTCCTTGAAGAGCCTCCGAAAGTTCTCCCAAGTCAGCCCTCTCACCGACGCACGAGGATCCGTGTGATACCATGTCAGCGCAATGTCGAAGAATCGGCTGGCTGCGGCCGAAACCCAAAGCGCTCTAGGAAGCTCTGCCAGCTCCATGCTCCGCTCTACATCCTCTAGCCAGTCGTCTGCGTAAAGGATTCCCTCCGTGCCTGAAAAGTCCCTGGAGCTCATCTTCCTAAAGTCTAACACTGTCCCCGGCCTGGACTGCTGCTGGCTCGGCTGCTGGCCAGTAGGGCCCTGTACCGTACCCGGTGCTACTCTCTCTACTGCTGCCAAGGCAAGCTGATGCGAGTTCTCCATACTCTGCCTCAGCATCTCGATCTGTCGGTGTGACGCCTCCGACTGGCGCTACGACGCCTCTGCCTGGGCCTGCTGTGTCTCCATCATCTGCTGAAGGAGAAGGAACATGTGATGTGTATCCATCGGTACCGGTGGTGGTGGCGGCAGTATCTCTGGAAGAACGGCCGTAACCCTCTGGGGTGGAGGTGGTAGACCTCCCTGCGCAACTGCCTGGGTCTCTGGAATAGTAGAATCACTGGGGGCAGTCTCATGAACCTCCTCCTCGGCCTGATCAGATCTCTCAGGCAAGCTACTCGATCCAGAGACATACAGATGTGTCTTCGTCATCCTGGAGACGAATTAAAACAAAGAGATCAATATGGCACATGAGTAGATTATCAAAGAAGGACAGTTAATTTAACACAAGGTGAATAATCATGATAATCAAAAGATCAGAAATTTCCTAAGTGTGATTGAGAAACTCCTATCATGTCCTAGGTCCTACGTCCTAATCGCAGGCTCGTAATTAGTACTCTAAGTCGAGCACCATTACGAGATCGCACTAATTGCGACACTGGACCTGCGTGGGCCACCACAAAAACGTGTCACGACCCGCACCCTGATTAGGGGCACAAGAAGTGGGTACGTCCAGCCTACGCCGCAGAATCGGCGGTAGAATGCTGTATATAACGTCTGTAAATACCTACGACTAACAGTTAAAATGTACCTGTACAGTATACTCTCCAAATGGAGGTGACATAACAATACAGTCTCAATCACAGAATAAAACTAAGGTAGATAGCTCAGAGGAAAGACATATGATAGATGAAAGAGTAAATAAGTACAGAGTCCAATACAATCCCAGATATATACATCATAGGGTATCAAATTAGAATATAGAACTACAGTCTGATAAGCTAGCTGGATCGCAGTCCAGTCAAACCTAGCTAACTTACACTACTCTGGAAGTACAAAATCTAGTGGCTCTACTATAAGGCCACGATCTAAGGCTACTCCATCTGACTCGATCCCATAATAGGTCGAGCAGTCCGCATCAGAATCATCTGTAATATATCATAACGGTATCCTGTCAGAAAAATGAGCAAGTACAAACGCTAACAGCAGTTCCATGTGAATTGACAAGTTCTATAAGAGACAGTATAATGAACTACAAGACAAAGATATATGAAGACTTGGGAACCGTTCGGAAGCCGAGTTACAACCCTTAAACCAAACAAGGACCGGGGTTGTAACTCTTCTCCCGAGCAGAACTTAGTCTCCAATCAAGGTACAATGTAAAGGCATGTAGAGCATGTGAGTAACTGTATATCATGTATGGTGAGAAAGTACTGAATATAGAACAGAACAGGATATATGACAAGAAAAGTAAATATAAAATGTGCCTCGAATATTATAGCCTAATGTGATCGGTATGGGACAAGAATCAGGCTTCCAGCCGACCGGCTACAAGTACGTGGACTCGGCCCGGCCGGGATGGTAAGCTATGGAGCGAGAAGTAACACAGGTCAGGCTATACCCATCGTGAGATGAGGGTATAGCTATGGTGCAAGGAGTAACTCAATGGGGTATTGATCATACTATCTATAATATTCCCCATTCCCCGAGTAATATACGGATCCGGACATAGCACGTCATGACGCGGGATTCCCAAAGAGGGGAGCAAGTCCTCTTCAGAAATCGGCGTTAATACAAGTACAAGAATCAAGACCAAGTAAGTACCAATATCCCAAGAAATTCAAGAATGACATCTCATGACAGGAATCCGACAATACTAGTCCGTGAACTATCGTGTCTGAGAATCAAGTAAGACACTACGACTGAATCGGATATAGCAAATATCAAGACAATGAAAACTATCAGTGAATGTACTTGCCTGCTGTCCTGAGCTGTATGGTATATCAATGCTCAGAGCGGTATCAGAAGACCTAAATATGAGATACTGTAAGTTAATTTAGGTTTAAACAAGTTTAGGAATGATTTACAATGAATGATATGCAATCTAGGTCAAACTAGGTCTCACTGAGTCACACTAAGTCCTGTCAAGTCAATCTAGGTCAAATTAAGTTATATCAAGTCAATCTAAGCCTAACCAAGTCAATCCTAGGTCATACCAGGCATCACGGGTCAAATCAAGTCGAAGAAAGTCAAACGGGATCAAGAGTTGGCCTACAGTTAACTTTTGGTCAACTGGTCAACTCTGGTCAACTCTAGGTCAACCATGGTCAACCCTAGGTCAATGGTGACTAATAGTTGACTTTTGGTCAACTACACAAGTCTAATGAAAATCGGGACTAATTTGGGTAAAGCGTTGACCCATAGTTGACTTTTGGTCCAAAAAGTCAACCGTGGTCAACCGGGGCCAAGACTAGGTCTAGGCGACTATTTCTAACTATTACCAACCTCTACAACCCATATCTAAGTCCATCTTGGACTTCGAAACTCATATCTTGGCCGTAGGCCAATATCCTATTTTACCCTTAAAAAGGGTAAAATTCTAGCTTCGGCAACTATCAAGTTAGCCTACCTACGCTTGATATTTTGACCCGATCTCCCTAGGGTAGTATGATACTAGCCTATACATATAATATCTACCAAAAAAACTAGGTAACGTGGACATTCGGTCCACGATACGGCCCGTTGTCAAAATCTTGAATATTTTAAGATACGCACCGATACGGTGCGATACGGGCGCCCTACGACCCCGAATTCTACCCGGAAGCCTACCCGCAAAATCTAAATCACGTATTCATGCCCCACGCCAAGTTTCAACTCAATCGGATACTCCGAACTCCGTTTTGCCCTCTAACTCGGTTTTTCCCCTTTTTTCTATTCTAGCCTTTTTCCTATTCTTCCAACTTCTTCAATCCTCCCAACCTCAAATCCTTTTCTAATTTCTCATTCCATAATCTTTTCTACTCTTCTCTACGATTCCAACCATATATAATACTTATATATATATCTATATATATATTATATATATAATATATTATATATAATATATATATATATCTATCTATCTATCTTATATATATATATATAGATATATATATATATATATATATATATATATATATAATATATATATAACTAGATATCTATAATAATCTATCTAGATATCTATCCATCCCCTAAATATATATATAACACACACACATCCATATATATAAAATACATCATATCTATATATATATATATATATATATATATTATATATATATAATATATATATAAATATATAATAATAATATATATATATATATATATATATATATAATATATATATATTATATTAATATATATATATATATATATATATAAACACACACACAAACACACACACATCCTCACACAACCAACCACACACACACCACTCTCACAACACCAACATCCCCATGACACAATATCACCCTCCTCTACACCAACAATACATAAATAAATACACACACATAAATACACATGTATATATAATAGATATTATTATATATATATATATATATATATATATATAATATATATATATATATATATATATATATATATCTATACATATATATCATTCACAAAATGATTAATCCTAATAAATCCTTAACCTATTTTTCTAGGGAAAACCTACAAATTTGTGGGCAAATGGAAGAGAATGGTCATATCTCCAATTAATGTGAATGAACTATATGCAAAAGAGAATTAAATTAGAAGATTAAAGTATACCTATATTGGTAGGTTGGAGAGGAAGAAGAAAGCTTTTGAAAAGAAATTAATTTGGAAGAGAGAGAGAGTTGGAGTGTTACTTAGTGAAGAGGAAGAGGGGGGGGGGGGGGGGCTGTCATGGCTGACCAAGCATGGTGGGGGTGTGAGGGGCACTTGTAAATTACAAGTTTGCCCCTCCCTAAGCCTAATATTAAACAATTTCCAAATTAGGTTTAGGAAGTTGCTAAAAATAAATAAAAATCATAATTAAACTAAATTACTCATGGAAAACTAGTCCAAACTCTTAAACCCTAATTTTTAGTGTGGTGGGCCATGGTTAGCTAACAGGCTAATTACAGCTCAAGTCGAAATTCACCGGGGTCCCGAATTAACTCGGAATGCGATAAAATTCGAACCCGACTCCTATAATAATTAAATAATAATATTCATGAAATAAAATTTCCAAAAATATTATAAAATAGAAAATTACCATTTTATCCCTAATTGGAAAAAGTGAGGGTGACAGCTGGAGACAAACGAAAATGCAAAGCAGCTCGGGGGATCGGAGATCACTGGCATGGGGGAGCAGGAACTTTGTTAGGGGATGACAGGCATGAAGTCCAGTTGAGGAACCATAGGGTCAATACCCTCTCAAGACTCGAGGAGATTTGGAGTCCAATCTGAATTTGGTAACAACATATTGTGGAATTCAAATCTAGTTAGGTATTTAATTTGATTAGATTTGGATGTCCATAATAGGTGTTGTGCTATTTTAATATAATATGATTTTTATTTTAGAAAATCCTATTATGATCTAAAATAGGATAATTGATAGGCTATTTTAGGTGTAATACGATTCTTATTTGAGGGCTTCTATTTAAGAAATTATATTATTACCTAAAATAGGATTTTCTCATCCTATATATATGGGATGAGGGTGGAGGCACAAAGCACAACACAAAGTGGAGATTCGGGATGCTCATCCACAAGAAAATCTAAGAGAAAGTTCGTACTTTGCTCTTAGGACTTCGCCATCCAAGATAGAAGAAAAAAAGATCTAATCAAGGAGTCGTCAACTTTGGTTAGGAAGATTGCTACGGGTTGTTGAGTGATCTCAATTGTAATTTTCTATTTTCTTCTTAAGAGTGGTGAGAGGGTTGAACCTATTAGGGCAAAGGGTTCAACGTAAGTTCTGTCAATCTTGTAATTTTATCTGAGTTATAAAGGTTAGGATTTGTCCAGGTGACGTACGTCACCGCCATACTTGTCTTCATCTTGAGCTTGGTGTCCGTTATACGGGTTTGGTTTTGATCGGGTGGGTTGGCAAATGCTTCCGCACGCGCCCAACAATTGGTATCAGAGCGAGGTTCTTTCTGGTCTGATACCCAACAATATAATAGAGGCTTAGAGGGCACAGTCTAAGGTTCAAAGAGAGTAGACTATAGCAATGAGGGAGGACATGGAGAATGTCTATCTACTGGCTTAGCAGCTATTGAGAAGGATGTCCCTCAATAATGCAACAGCCCACTTAGCAGAAGGTGGACATTATGGACTTCAAGAAGATGAACACTTGGCAGTTCATGGGCACCAACGGGATCATTTATGCTGACAAGTGGCTCGAGGACGAACGAATTATGCAAATCTTTTAGATTTTGGAGGAACTACAGATTGAGGGTGTTGGGTAGCTTACGACATTTTTCGTAACTGGTTCAGGAATGAGGCTAGACTTGCAGCACCAGATTTGACTTAAAATCAGTTTAGAACTCTCTTCAAGAATAAATTTTGCGGCAGCCAAGGGTGTTTGTCACGCTCCGCTCCTAGAATACGGCAAGCCGAGTACGTAACACCATCCCCAGGCTATGCGGCATATGAATACTCCAGTACCCATATTCGCGATTGTCGCCCGTAAGATTCTAGGATAGGTTATCACAGGTCATAATCTTGTATAAAATTAATAATTTACAAGGGATATTTTAAGCTACAAGTAGGAAAAGGGAAACCCTTCCAGTACAACAATTAAACCAAATGTAATTTACATACCATATACATATATATCGGAATAGATGATAAGAAGATGGTATAGTTCCAACATGATCGCTTCAATTGCATCATCTTGATCCTGTTGTCATGACCCGCAACCTAGGTAGGGGCACAAGTACGTAACAGCGCCCAACCTACACCGTAAAAAACGATATAGAATGGTAGGTATGCTAGCTAACAAACAGTTTATATAACATCTAATCATCTCCGTACGGAGGATATGAAATACAAATAAACTCAATCACAATCTAGAAGAAAGAATCATGGCACGAAAACTAGATAGATAAAACCACAAAGTGCAATATCCAGCTCAACAACGGAAAGAGAGTCACAAAGTAATATGGTTATACAATCCCAAATATAATATCATAAGTGGCAAGCTGGAGACAAAGTCCAGTCCAAAACAACTCTAACTAAGCAATAGGTAAAGTCTCATCAGGCGAAGCTAAACCCTGCTGAACTAAGGTCTCCAAGTCTATGCCCACTACGTCATCCGGACCGTAGTAGGTATAGCAATCCTCCTCACCGTCATCTGTAATATTTTGTAAACATATCCAGTCAGGATGGAACGAGCACACTCAACTAACAACAGTTCATAAGATATGACAAAAGCTATAAGACTGTAAATAGAGAGTATATACAAAAAATCATAAAATGTACATGTGAGTATCATAGCAAGGTAAGTTGTAAATCTAGAGCTAGAACAAGGTAAGTAAAACTGATCATGGCATGTACAAGAATCAAGAATCATCTATCTAGGTGTGTGAGTAATAGCTACAACATGTGGCCGGCTTGGGAACTTACACAATAGTAAGAGGCCTGGCTAATCATACGTGGAGTGTATGATCAACACTCACAATAAATCGATACATAATGGGTACACAATAGGAATTAACCACATATCTACACGAATACTTCCCGCCCTCGACTGGTAGAGTGGATCCAAGCAAGACACGTTACGACACAGGATTCTGCAGAAGAGAGCAAGTCTCCTCGAGAATCGGTGTCCATATACTGGACAAGAACTACAAGGGGGCTTGAACAAGATATACCAAGATAACAAGGAATAACATCTCATGTCGGAATCCATGAATACCAATCCATGTGACCAATGTATCAAGAACAAGCATATCTACAATAATTACATGAATTATAACAATTATCATAAATTAGAAAAGTTATCAGAGAATGTACTCGCCTGTGATGGGATGGATAAGTCGACTGAGTCCAAGAACAGTGCCTCGAGGACCTATAGAGGATATTGTAATGCCTGTGGTTCGTATTACGTATTCTGGAATACGTGTACGTATTTATTCTTGTATTGCCTGATTTCCTGGCTTAGCATTTTCTCTATGGCTTGGTTTATTTCCTTGGGCTGGTTCGGCTTGGCTTGGTTTTGCTTTGGTTCATGATGAACCCAAGTGAACCCCCTACCTACCATCACCTTTGATATTTATTACCCCTTCTCATTTCTCTTTCTTCATTTATCATCTTCTTCTTCCTCATTTACTCCTTCACCTACCAAGAGAGGAGAGAGAGTGAGCTCTAGGCAAGTGCAACTGCTTCATGGAGGAACTCAAATTTTATTGTTTCATTCTTTTCCTTACAGCATTTTAACTTACTTTAGAACTTGGTATTTTACTTTCCATGGCTAGATTCTTGTAGATCTATATTTACTTTATTTTCGAATTTCTTGAGTTTTGATCTACTAATCTTGTTGTTTCCGAGTTTTGATGGTTCCATGTTGTAGAGAATTTCGTTCTACCCTATTTTGACCTATGGAAGTTCGAATTTGGATTTCGGATGAAGATTTTATGGAGCTTGGAAGCTTGGGTTCATGGTGTTCTTTTTCTCTGAAATTTGGGGAAGAAGAACAGTGCTTGACTTGACCGTATGGCAATTCATGCGGCAAGTGATTCAGCCGTATGAGACTTTCAGCCGCATGGGCTGAGTCTCATTTTTAAACCGCATGAGGCCCTTGCGTCATAGCCGCATAAGTCTGCCTTTATCCTTGGCCGCATGGATACGAATTCATCCTGACCGCATAAGTCCTCAGTTCCTTCTAGCCGCATGGGTCCCACTTGCCGTCAGCCGCATAGCGTCTATTCCCAGCCGCATGAACTCTAGTACTTGCGGACCGTATAGGCTTGGTTTCCCCGCTAAGCCGCATGTGCCCGTACCCCGAGAGCCGTAGAGCCCAATTCATCCTGGCCGCATGGAGCCTTCCTTCCGCGCTTGCCGTATGGGAGCTAGTCCTACTCCCAGCCGTATAGGTTCCTGCCCTTCAGCCGCATGCGCACACCGTTCCCCCCAGCCGTATGAACCCCCATCTCAACACTTCCCAGCCGCATGGACCCGAACTCCTTCTTAGCCATGAGCGTGCAGTCCCAGCCGCATGGGCTCACTCCCCTTGAGCCGCATGGACTTTCTGTGCCCTGTCTTGTTATCTTATTATTATTTTTATTAGATATTTAGCGCCCATTTTATATCCTTACGCCTTTTGTCATGAACTTGATTTTTACTTATTATGTTTGGGATGACTATTGTACATGATATGGTATGACAAGGAACTAGCATAACACGATGGTGACCCGTAGGGTACACTCCTGATAAGTGACCTGGCATGACATGATATTGGCCCATCGTGGCGCACTCCTGACAAGTACACCTGACATGATAAGCTGTTGTGACGGCTACCTGACATGGCATGACCTGTATAAATTACCTGGACACCGTGGACGATTGTGCTTGTACAAATAAACCAGTCCGTCTTGCATCATGTCTAGGGAGGGACTCCTGAGTACCACAGTCAGGAGAACCTATTGAAATGGACTAAGGCTAATAACTAGATTAATATATTAGTCATGAAGAGATTTCCCAGCTACAGGCAATCCCGTTACCTGGGCGCGCCTGGGATCTGTAGCCTGCCGTCGAGTAGGGCACATTTCCAGCACACTGTCATGTGTTGCACCCTTCAAGCTACTTAAGGGTATATACGTTTCCTGGACGATGTACCCACCTGTATTCAACCCCTAATTTTGACCTGGGTAACCTGGATGGTCTGCAGGGCTTGTGACTGTGGAATAATCTTACTGTATCTTATTAGTAACTAGGCCTGTGATAACCCTAGTTAGTTAAATTATCAAGCCGTAGGTCTTGTTTGGCCGTAAAAGATTGGATGGAGTTTAACCAGTCTAGCCTTGTTCTGATCCTACTTCAGATCGCTATATGACCTGAATGCCTGTATTTATTTTACCGATAAATTGTGAGAATTCCAAATTCTGTTCAGACGAAGGGTTCAACCTCGGTCCTTGTTTGGTTTACGGGTTGTAACCTGGTTATCTGAATAGTTCCATGGTTATCTCGTCGTATATCATCCTGATGTATTTTTTTTCTTTATTTTTTTTATCTTATTTTTACTCTTGTGATGATTGCTGGTTTTATTTCCTAAGTGAAGCCTCCTTTGTGGCACTTGCTCTTTCTGGGATCTGACCAGCTGGTTTTGTATGGCCAGATTTCGGAGCAGCTCCAGAGGATCTACCGGCCTTCCAGCCAGATGGTGACCACTAGACGGAACCCTGGCAACGAGTGGATTTATTTTTGATCTTCCACTTATTGTAAAAATATTCTTTTGAGGCGTTTAGCCGACGAGCACCTGTTTAGCTCGGTTGCACCTTACTTACGTCTGCCTACGGGCTGTAACATGATTAACAGATCCTAAGGTTGATCATGTATGACTAAACTCTTGCTAGTCCTAACATTTTGTAACGACTAGCTTTATGATCAGCTGAATATGTAATGTTTGGGATGCCTTACTATTGTATATTTAATGATCATACATCTTGTAACTTTACT
>JANAVB010018797.1:3935510-3990510 GCA_029216955.1 Iris pallida
TCTTTTATTTTTCTTCTTGAGAGTGGTGAGGGAGTTGAAATTAGGGCAAGGGGTTCAACGTGAGTTCTATTAACTTTGTAATTTTATCTGAGTTATAAATGTTGGGATTTGTCCAGGTGACGTACGTCACCGCCAAATACTTGTCTTCATCATGTGTTGGTGTCCGTTAGACTAGGGTTAGTTTTGATCCGGGGGTTGGCAAAACGCTTCTGCACGCGTCCAACAATGGTATCAGAGCGAGGTTCGTTCCGGTCCGATACCCAACAATTGGTATCAGAGCTTTGGAGGTTCTGGCAACCATGTCTACGGAGCAGATTAACACTCGTATGATCACCCTCAGAGGAAAAATGGATGATTTGGAAGCAATGATAGAGGATCTACTATGGTACAAGGATTTACATGGTCCATTGGAGGACGACAACGCAAAGCCATCAGACAAAGCTGCTGATGACTGAAAACGATTGGATCGAAATGCCACTGAATTTATCTGCCAATGGCTGGACGACTCGGTGTTTTACCACATATCGATGGAGAGTTCGAAAAACATTGTAAGAGAAGTTGCATTCGCTGTACGAAAGGAAACGGCTGACAACAAGGCATTTTTATTCGACAACTAGTCAATTCGAAGTACACGAAGGGTTCCCCAGTGGCACAACATCTGAACGAGGTTCATGGTCAACTGTCTGCGATGAAGATGGTGATTGATGATGAGCTTTAGGCCCTACTACACTTGAGTTCTCTGCCGGAAAGCTGGGACGTTGGTGTGTTGTAGGTGAGCAACTCTGCCCTTGATAGAGTGTCACAATGGAGGCAGTCAAAAGTAGCTTATTAAATGAGGAGGTCCGACGCAAGCAAGTGGAATCGTCGCAGGAGTCCGCTCTGATGGCTTCTTACGGGAATGGAAGACCCAAGTCATGCGAGGATAAGGGGGAGTTCTCAGTCTACGATTGTGGACCGCAATAAGGGCTGCTATCGCTATGGCAAAAGGGATCATATTAAGAGGAACTGCATGAAACTCAAAGCTGAGAAGGCCAAAGGCAAGGACGATCATGAGGATCTCTCGGAGTTTGGAGATATTATCATCGCAGCGACCGACGTAGAGGAACCTTGTGGCATGTGTCATAATGGCGACTGGGTTATGGATACGAGGGCATCGTACCACACCACTCCACATAGGAGGGTCTTCACGTCATACTGCGGTGGCAGGTTTGGACGTATGAAAAAATACGACAAGGGGACGACTACAATTGTAGCATCGGTGATGTATACTTGACGATGGAGTTTAGTAATAAGTTCGTCCTGGGGTGTGCGTATATACCGAGTTTGCGCTACAACTTGGTTTTGGTAGGAAGACTGGCGGATGATATCTTTCGCAGTCTGTTTGGGAGCAAAGATTGGATGCTTGCGAAGGATTCCCAACAGCAGGCTCAGGAAGATTTGTGTTGTGGCATGTACAGGCTTAAGCCGCCCACTACTAAAATCTGCTTAATTGGCAACATAAATTTAGCGATGTTAGCAAAAGTGGCTAAATTGTGTACATTAGCGACGTATAATTGAAACGTCGGTAACCGTCGCTACTAGCGACGCAAATAGCGACGTGACAACGACGTATATAGTTACGTGAGCTAGTCGTCGAGAAATGTCGCTACAACATCGGTAATTGCGACTTATTTAGCGACTTAATATACGTCGCAAAATTCTAACTAAATTAAATCCCCGATTCATTTTCCTCCATCATTTTACTCTCTCACTCTCTTCCTCCGGCGCTCTCGCTCTCACTATCTCCGACGCTCTCGCTCTTGCTCTCACTCTCTCCGACGACTTCACTCTCTCCGGCGACTCTCTTCTGGTACGTGACTCCTCTCTCTCTATATATTTGTTGTTAGTGGTTGGGGGGGTGCTGGTGGCTCGGGAGGAGGGGCAGGGGGTGCGGGTGGTTGGGGGTGAGGAATGGTTGGGGGGTGGGGCATGGGGGTGAGGAGGGGGGCTGGGGAAAGAGGAGGGTTAGGGTTCGGGTTAGGGGGGAAGGGCGGGAGGGGGGGGAGGGCGGGGGGGGGGGGGGCTTCGGAGGGGAGGGGGGTTGGTGGGGGAAGGGTTGGGGATAGGGTTCGGGTTAGGGTTAGGGGTGGTGTAGGGGTTGGGGGGGCTGGGGAGGGAAGGGGGGCTGGTGGGGAGGGGTTAGGGATAGGGTTCGGGTTCGGGTTAGGGGTGGTGGTAGGGGGGAGGGGGGAGGGGAAGGGCGGGAGGGGGGGCTGGGTCAGGGGCACCGATAGTGTCAAAAATCTGATAATCTGTAATAGTTATTGTTTTCTGACACCGAAAAATGTGATACTCCGATTCGAAACCACGTACCGATAGTGCCGATATTTGTAACACGTAGTTTTGTTGGTTGGTTAATTTGTAACACGATAGTGCCGATATTTGTAACACGTAGTTTCCTTGATCCCGATACTCATAGGAATGGTCCCGAGTCACGGCCGTAGTATGTAGTATATTCGGTTTAGTTTGTAGTATATTCGTTTTAATTTTGAAGTTTTAGTTTTGAAGCTTATTCGTTTTAGTATGTAGTATGTAGTAGGAATGGTCCCGACTCATAGGAATAGTCCCGAGTCACGGCCGTAGTATAGTATGTAGTATATTCATTTTAGTTTTGAAGTTTATTCATATTTACAGATATCTAGAAATGGCTATATCCATGTATCTGCTAGACCGTTCGTGGATGTACAAAAGCATTCGATATGACAGGTGCGGTGTGCGAGATGATACATCGCCGGAGTAGAACAATTCCTCCAATTCGCGAAGGCGTTTCCTCAATTCATGGATGACATGGACATTAAGTGCCCGTGTGCAAAATATCGGAACATGAAGTTTCAACCAGAATTGGATGTGACATATCACTTATACACAAAGGGTTTCCTTCCGAATTACTACCAATGGACCGCATACGGAGAGCTTGTCCCTTTAGCATTCCAAGCGGAGCCTTATGTGCAGCCTCATGTGGAGCCTTATATGAATGTCCATAACCGAATTGGTGTCGACAACGAGTACGTGAACGTGGTCTTCGACACTGCGGGGCTTAGTTTCGATCCATACAATCGTGACGCAGCTGAGGAGGCACCGAATGCCGATGCCGCGAAGTTCATGGAGTTGCTGGAGAATGCAAGGACTCCTTTATACCCTGGCTGTGAGGACCATTCACCGTTAGAGGTGATCACTCGGCTCTTGAGCATAAAGTTTGACTTTAACATGTCCCAAGAATGCTACAATAGAGTGCTCGAGTTGATTACTGATATCTTGCCGGAGGGTGCCAAGTTACGAAAGACTTCTACCGCTCTGAAGGATGGTGAGATCCCTCTAGATGGGAAACGACAAGATCGATTGCTGTCAGAACGGATGCATACTTTACTACAAAGATCACAAGGATGCAGAAGTGTGCGGATTCTGTGGTGCTGATCGCTACAAGCCAACTGCTGCAGGCAAGTCTAGAAGATCGACTGCTTCAATGCACTACTTGTCGTTGACGCCGCGGTTGCAAATTGTTCATGGTGAAAGAGACTGCCGAAAATATGAGTTGGCACAAGCGACAACAGACCGAAGGAGTATTGGATCACCCTTCTGATGGAGAAGCGTGGAAGCACTTCGATCGAGCATATCCTAATTTCGCTTCAGATGCACGTAATATAAGGTTGGGGCTCTGCTATGATTGTTTCACCCCATTTGGTCTTTCAGGCTCCCAATATTCATCTGGCCGGTAATCCTCACTCCGTACAACCTACCGTCTTGGATGTGCATAAACACATTACATGTTCTTAACTATTATCATCCCCGGTCCGAACAACCGAAGAGGAACATCGATGTGTACTTACAGCCGTTGATAGATGAACTGAAGCAGCTATGGGAAACAGGGGCGTACACGTATGATGCTTCAAAAAAATAGAATTTTCAGATGCGGGCAGCACTAATGTGGACAATCAACGACTTTTCGGCTTACGGAATGTTATCTGGATAGAGCACTCATGGTCGGCTTTCATGTCCGTATTGCATGGACCGCACTAAGGCTTTTCGTTTGAGACACGGGGGAAAGCCATGCTTCTTTGATTGTCACCGACAGTTCTTATCGAAAGACCATCCGTACCGTAGGAACGGAACTGCATTCCGTGTCGGAGTTATGGAGAAGGGCGATCCACCGCCAATGTGGTCCGGAGAGGACACATGGGAGCAAGTAAAAGAAATTTCAAGTGCTATTGAAGATCCTACAACGAGTATCCATTACGAGGGCTTTGGCGAAGATCATAACTGGACCAAAAGGAGTATATTCTGGGATCTGCCATATTGGAGCACAAATCTGATTAGACATAACCTTGACGTCATGCATATCGAGAAGAACGTGTTTGATAACATAATTAATACTGTAATGGACGTCAAGGGAAAGACAAAAGACAATTAGAAGGCTAGATTGGACTTAGCCGAAATATGCAGACGCCCTACATTGCACATGACAGACAACGGGAGGGGAAAGCTTTTGCGGCCTAAGGCAATCTACTCGCTGGACAAGGAGGACAAAGTGAGACTTTGTAGATGGATCCAGGACTTGAAATTTTCGGACGGATACGTCTCCAATCTAAGAAGTGTCGACATAAAGGAGTGTAAACTGACCGAAATGAAGAGCCACGATTGCCACGTATTCATGAAGAGGTTAATTTCTGTTGCATTTGAGAATTATTACCGTCGGTAGTCTGGGATCCATTAATAGAGCTTAGCATATTCTTCAGAGATCTTTGTTCTTGCAAGTTGCTCGTCGATCGTTTAGAGAAGCAAGAGAAGGAAATTGTGGTAACACTTTACAAACTTGAGAGAATTTTTCCTCCTGTCTTCTTCGACTCAATGCAGCATTTGCCGATTCATCTTATCCATGAGGCTCTTGTTGCTGGACCTGTCGGTTATTGTTGGATGTACCCGTTCGAGCGACAGTTGAACAACCTCAAGAGGAAGGTAAAAAATAAGGCACGGGTGGAGGGTTCTATTTGTGAAGCATATGTCCTTGAGGAGATTTCAAACTTCTGTTCCATGTATTTTTAGCCTCATATTGCTACAAACAGAACAAGGGCTCCCGAAATGACGACGGCTATGAAGTTGGTATTGAGGCAAAGATGAAAGTATATACTGCCTACGAAAAATCTGGTAAAATAAAAAAAGATATCTAAATGACGACGAGGTTAGCGCTGCAATGTTATGTATTGCTCAACTGCGACGAGAAAGAAGTGGACAAGCTAGAGGGGTAAGTAAAATTATTTTGTGTACTTCGTTGCTTTTGAATATAACTAATATACCTATGCTTCGTTGCTTTTCAGCATGTTTAAGGATGAGGTAACGTCCAATAATCCATACACAACCGAGGAGGAAGTAGAACAGCAAATGAGACTTCATTTTCCTTTTTGGTTGAGAGCATATGTACGGATATCTTCATAATTTATTTTTTTGTACATTTATACCTGAACATAATAATTAACATCGTTTATATGGTATTTAGGTTGATCGTCCGGAGGCAATCCTTGAGAATGAGTATATTAAAACTCTAGCCAAGGGGCCAATTTATCAAGTGAAGACCTGGCCAAGTTACTGCGTAAATGGTTTCAGGTTCAAGTCAACAAATGCTCGAATAAGAGACGACTTCTTGGATTTGGATTCTATGAAGAATAGGTGTTTGTGCATAAAATCTTCAAGCTACAAAGACGTCGACCCAGGCAGTAACTTCTTTGGCGTCTTACGGAAGATTGTGGAACTGACATACAATTATGCTATAGAACCTTGTAAGATTGTCTTGTTCAGATGTGATTGGTTCGATCCGATCCAGGATCGAGGTTGGAGAGTTGACAAACATGGTCTTGTTGACATAAATTATCGTCGTCGATATCAAGCTTATGAGCCGTTTGTTCTAGCAAGCCAGGCTCAGCTAGTTTACTTTACCAGCTATCCAAAACGAGGAGCCTGGAGATCAGATTGGTGGGCAGTCTGTAAGATAAAGCTCGGAATACCTTCAATGTCGACGAGATAGCTTATCAGGAAGATGAACTACCTCTTATTACAAATATTGTCGATATGGACTCAACGGAAGTTCCTCATAACATGTTTCATCAATTGGAAGAGGTAGAAGTATCAGAAGAGAAGAGGAAGTTGATAGAAGTGAAGAGGAATAGGAATAGGAAGAGGAAGAGGAAGAGGAAGAGGAAGAAGAATCGGAACAAGATAAATTTTCAAACGAGGATTGAATATGTTTAATTTTCAGATGTAGTATGGTTTACTTTTGTTTTTTCAGATGTAGTATGGTTTACTTTTGTTTTAGCGACGTTAATAAGCGACGTTTTCAGATGTAGTATGGTTTACTTTTGTTTTTTCAGATATAGTATGGTTTACTTAGCAACGTTCCCTGGCTGTAGTACGTTATACTTTTATTTTTTAAGATGTAGTATGGTATACTTCTGTATTTTTTCAGATATGGCTCGACGTGGATCATTTTGTTCTGGTGCTGGTGGGAGTCGACGAGCCCGACACTCTCCATCTACCACTCCTACGGACTCCTCATCCCCCCGCACTCCAGTATACTCTAGCGATCTAGTCGCCGACAGTGTCTCCATACCCGGCTCCAGCAGTTCGAGGCTAGGACGTTCTTCTTCTACGCAGCCAGTACCGTCGAGTATTCCGAGGTCGACCCTACTATTGAGGAGCAGGCCGAGGCCGAGGCCCCGTCAAGGTCGAGGGCGATGGCGAGGCCCACGCCGAGGGCGAGGACGAGGTCGAGGGCAAGGGCGAGGCCGAGGGGCAGGCTGAGGGCAGGGGCAGGGGGCGGGGCAGGGGCATAGTGCAGCTCACATTTGAGACAGATCCTCCGTGTCGCCCGGAAGGGGATCTAAGGTTGGAGATTTGGGCCTGTACTCGGACCAGATGGTAAGTAAAATTATTGTATTTAATTTGTTTAAATTTATTATAACTTGTTTAATAAATTTTAATTTCCATTTATAGGTATTATCCCTCCTCCGTACACCTCGCTGGGTACATTCCTGCGACAGAACTACGGAGGGCCCTGGATCAACTGGAGGTCCCGGCCGACAGAAAGGCCTTCTGGTTTGAGCACTTTTCGGTACGTAAAAGTTTATTTCCTTTTAACATTTAGTATATTATGTTATAACTTATGTACTTCTATGATTTTTTCAGCAGACTTACTTCTTCCCTTCCACTGCGCCATTGCTGTCGATGCTATATTTTCCAGCGTCGCCAACAAGCTCATTAGGGACGCGATCATCGACCAAAAGGATCGCGACCGCCGGGAAGAGCCTATTCAGGGTTGGATCTCTGCCGCCGACTGGGCGGTAATGAAAGGAGATTCGAGAAGGAAGCCTACAAGGAGAAGTCCGTGAAGTCTAAAAGAGCGCGACAGGCGGGGTCGCAGTAGTATGGTGGATCAAGGTCCATCATGGATTTCTTCACCCATATGGTACGTATCTCGCCGTATACCCATAATTAATACTTTATAGTAATATATTTCTTTCAACTTAACTGTTAAATCATATAATAATTTCGTAACAGGTTGAATCGGGAGAAGACCCGAATATGGTGACCTTGTTCCTCGCCACGCACATGAAGGAGGAGCGGTTCGTAGACGACAAGGCCCGGGACACCTACGTAAGTTTTACTTAATGCTAGTTCATTAATATTAATTTTTAGTTACGTAGAAAATTCATATAGATGTTATTTCTAGGCCGAGTTTTAGAAGTTTTACTTAATGCTAGTGCATTAGTATTAATTTTTAGCGACCATATGAGATTTCTAGTAGTGCAGGAGGTGCTACGCATGGCAGCTAGCGTCGATATGACGGTCGGGGAGCTGGTGTCACGACCCGCACCCTGATTAGGGGCACGAAAGTGGGTACGTCCAGCCTACGCCGCAGAATCGGCGGTAGAACGCTGTATATAACGTCTGTAAATACCTACGACTAACAGTTAAATGTACCTGTACAGTATATACTCTCCGAATGGAGGTGACATAACAATACAGTCTCAATCACAGAATAAAACTAAGGTAGATAGCTCAGAGGAAAGACATATGATAGATGAAAGAGTAAATAAGTACAGAGTCCAATACAATCCCAGATATATACATCACAGGGTATCAAATTAGAATATAGAACTACAGTCTGATAAGCTAGCTGGATCACAGTCCAGTCAAACCTAGCTAACCTACACTACTCTGGAAGTACAAAATCTAGTGGCTCTACTATAAGGCTACGATCTAAGGCTACTCCATCAGACTCGATCCCATAATAGGTCGAGCAGTCCACATCAGAATCATCTGTAATATATCATAACGGTATCCTGTCAGAAAAATGAGCAAGTACAAACGCTAACAGCAGTTCCATGTGAATTGACAAGTTCTATAGAGACAGTATAATGAACTACAAGACAAAGATATATGAAGACTTGGGAACCGTTCGGAAGCCGAGTTACAACCCTTAAACCAAACAAGGACCGGGGTTGTAACTCTTCTCCCGAGCAGAACTTAGTCTCCAATCAAGGTACAATGTAAAGGCATGTAGAGCATGTGAGTAACTGTATATCATGCATGGTGAGAAAGTACTAAATATAGAACAGAACAGGATATATGACAAGAAAAGTAAATATAAAATGTGCCTCGAATATTATAGCCTAATGTGATCGGTATGGGACAAGAATCAGGCTTCCAGCCGACCGGCTACAAGTACGTGGACTCGGCCCGGCCGGGATAGTAAGCTATGGAGCGAGAAGTAACACAGGTCAGGCTATACCCATCGTGAGGTAAAGGTATAGCTATGGTGCAAGGAGTAACTCAAGGGGGCATTGATCACACTATCTATAATATTCCCCATTCCCCGAGTAGTATACGGATCCGGACATAGCACGTCATGACGCGGGATTCCCAAAGAGGAGCAAGTCCTCTTCAGAAATCGACGTCAATACAAGTACAAGAATCAAGATCAAGCATGTACTAGTATCCCAAGAAATCCAGGAATGACATCTCATGACAGGAATCCGACAATACTAGTCCGTGAACTATCGTGTCTGAGAATCAAGTAAGACACTACGACTGAATCGGATATAGCAAATATCAAGACAATGAAAACTATCAGTAAATGTACTCGCCTGCTGTCCTGAGCTGTATGGTATATCAATGCTCAGAGCGGTATCAGAAGACCTAAATATGAGATACTGTAAGTTAATTTAGGTTTAAACAAGTTTAGGAATGATTTACAATGAATGATATGCAATCTAGGTCAAACTAGGTCTCACTGAGTCACACTAAGTCCTGTCAAGTCAATCTAGGTCAAATCAAGTTATATCAAGTCAATCTAAGCCTAACCAAGTCAATCCTAGGTCATACCAGGCATCATGGGTCAAATCAAGTCGAAGAAAGTCAAACGGGATCAAGAGTTGGCCTACAGTTGACTTTTGGTCAACTGGTCAACTCTGGTCAACTCTAGGTCAACCATGGTCAACCCTAGGTCAATGGTGACTAATAGTTGACTTTTGGTCAACTACACAAGTCTAATGAAAATCGGGACTAATTTGGGTAAAGCGTTGACCCTAGTTGACTTTTGGTCCAAAAAGTCAACCATGGTCAACCGGGGCCAAGACTAGGTCTAGGCGACTATTTCTAACTATTACCAACCTCTACAACCCATATCCAAGTCCATCTTGGACTTCGAAACTCATATCTTGGCCGTAGGCCAATATCCTATTTACCCTTAAAAAGGGTAAATTCTAGCTTCGGCAACTATCAAGTTAGCCTACCTACGCTTGATATTTTGACCCAATCTCCCTAGGATAGTATGATACTAGCCTATACATATAATATCTACCAAAAAACTAGGTAACGTGGACATTCGGTCCACGATACGGCCCGTTGTCAAAATCTTGAATATTTCAAGATACGCACCGATACGGCGCGATACGGGCGCCCTACGACCCCGAATTCCATCCGAAAGCCTACCCGCAAAATCTAAATCACGTATTCATGCCCCATGCCAAGTTTCAACTCAATAGGATACTCCGAACTCCGTTTCGCCCTCTAACTCGGTTTTTTCCTTTTTTCTATTCTAGCCTTTTTCCTATTCTTCCAACTTCTTTCAATCTTTCCTCCCAACCTCAAATCCTTTTCTAATTTCTCATTCCATAATCTTTTTCTACTCTTCTCTACGATTCCAACCATATATATAATATATATATCTATATCTATATATATATATATCTATATATATAATATCTATCTATATATATATATATATATATAACTAGATATCTATATATAATCTATCTAGATATCTATCCATCCCTCTAAATATATATATAACACACACATCCATATATATATATAAATACACTCATATCAATATATATATATATAATACATATCCATATATATATATAAAACACACACACAAACACACACACATCATCA
Organism: Iris pallida; assembly: GCA_029216955.1. Lineage (NCBI taxonomy): Eukaryota > Viridiplantae > Streptophyta > Magnoliopsida > Asparagales > Iridaceae > Iris > Iris pallida. The sequence continues at coordinate 3,945,999 of JANAVB010018797.1, forward strand.
CACAACACAACCACACACACACCACTCCACAACACCAACATCCCCATGACACAATATCACCCTCCTCTACACACACACAATACATAAATAAATACACACATAAATACACAATATCACCCTCCTCTACACACACACATATCACCCTCCTCACACACACAAATGATTAAATCCTAATAAATCCTTAACCTATTTTCTAGGGAAAACCTACAAATTTGTGGCAAATGGAAGAGAATGGTCATATCTCCAATTAATGTGAATGAACTATATGCAAAAGAGAATTAAATTAGAAGATTAAAGCATACCTATATTGGTAGGTTGGAGAGGAAGAAGAAAGCTTTTGAAAAGAAATTAATTTGGAAAGAGAGAGAGTTGGAGTGTTACTTAGTGAAGAAGGAAGAGAGGGGGGGGGGGGGGGGGCTGTCATGGCCGGCCAAGCATGGTGGGGGTGAGGGGCACTTGTAAATTACAAGTTTGCCCCTCCCTAAGCCTAATATTAAACAATTTCCAAATTAGGTTTAGGAAGTTGCTAAAAATAAATAAAAATCATAATTAAACTAAATTACTCATGGGAACTAGTCCAAACTCTTAAACCCTAATTTTTAGTGTGGTGGGCCATGGTTAGCTAACAGGCTAATTACAGCTCAAGTCGAAATTCACCGGGGTCCCGAATTAACTCGGAATGCGATGAAATTCGAACCCGACTCCTATAATAATAATAATATTCATGAAATAAAATTCCCAAAAATATATAAAATGGAAAATTACCATTTTACCCCTAACTGGAAAAAGTGAGGGTGACAAGTCTATCCACCTTAAAAAAATTTCGTCCTCGAAATTGAAGACAACAAGCACAGGAAATCACAAACAGAATTAAAGGAAATAAATTTATACCTCAGGGCGCGAAAAGATAAGGGAAACGCTCCCGCATGTCGTCCTCCCTCTCCCAGGTAGACTCACCTGGAGAGTGATGTCCCACGCAACCCGAACCAAGGGTATGACCTGGTTCCGGAGCACCTTCTCCCTGCGATCCAGAATCTCCATGGCTGCTCTGGATAGCTGAGAGTAGGTCCCACCTGTATCGCTGAATGGTCCAATACATGGCTAGGATCTGCCACGTACCGCCTCAGCTGGATACATGAAACACGTTGTGCACTCCCTCGAGCCTGGTAGGCAAGTCCAGTCGGTAGGCTACTGCACCGATCCTCTCTAAGATGGTGAAAGGTCCGATGTAGCGCGGACTGAGCTTCCCCGCCGCCAAAGCGAATAGTGCCACGTGTCGGGGATATCCTCAGAAATACCATGTCACCAACCTAGACACAAGACAAAAACTCAACACACAACTAACAAACAATCACAACAAACATGACAAGAACTGAAACTAACCTCGAACTCTAACGGTCTCCGGTGACTATCGGCCCAATGCCGCTGCCTATCCTGAGCCACCCGGAGTCTGTCTCTAATCAATCTGACCTTCTCGGCCGCATCCACAACCATCTCCGGCCCAAGAAGCGCCCGCTCGCCAATCGTCCCAAGACAAAGGAGTACGGCATCTCCGTCCATATAGAGCCTCAAATGGTGACATCTCTATACTGGCCTGGTAGCTGTTGTTGTAAGCAAACTCTACCAGGTGAAGATGGTCCTCCCAAGAACCCCCGAGATCTAGCACACATGTGCGAAGCATATCCTCCAGAGTCTGGATGGTCCTCTCCGACTGCCCGTCTGTCTGAGGATGATAAGCAGTACTAAACTTGAGCGAGGTGCCCAAGCTAGCCTGCAAACTCCTCCAGAAGTGGGAAGTGAATCGGCTATCCCGATCTGAAACTATGCTCACCGGAACTCCGTGCAATCTCACAATCTGACGAACATACAGCTCAGCCAGCCTCTCCGTAGACAAACCCACTTTGAAAGGCAAAAAGTGGGCCGATTTGGTCAATCTATCAACTATGACCCAAACCGCGTCCTTCCCTCCTGGCGACCGTGGAAGTCCAGATACAAAGTCCATGGTGATGTGCTCCCACTTCCACTCGGGAATGGGTAGCGGCTGTAGCAATCCACCTGGTCTCTGCCTCTCGGCCTTCACCTGCTGACACACAAGACAACGAGATACAAACTGAGCTACCTCGCGCTTCATGCCATACCACCATACGTGCTCTCTCAGGTCCCTATACATCTTGTTGGCTCCAGGATGCATAGAATACTGAGAGCGATGCGCCTCCTGAAGAACCTCCTCCCGAAGCTCTCCACGCGGAACGCACAGCCTAGTACCGTGCCGCAACGACCCGTCTTCGGCTAAGAGAAATCGTCAAGCAAGCCATCCTCACCTGCTCCCTGATGCTCCTCAGGGCATCATCATCATACTGCGCTGACCTGACTCTATCCATCATCAGCTCAGACTGAATCTGCAAACCCCACATCTGGATCTCCATGCCCGGAATGATGACCTCGATACCCAAACTATCCAGGTCGGCCAACAAATAACGATCTGTCGTCAAGAATAGCAACAGGATACCTGCTCAAGGCATCTGCAACTACGTTGGCCTTCCCCGGATGGTACTGCAAGGATATATCGAAGTCCTTCATCAGCTCTAACCACCCCTCTGCCGCATGTTCAACTCCTTCTGAGTGAACACGTACTTCAAGCTCTTGTGATCTGTGAAGATCTCAACTCGCTCTCCGTACAGGTAATGCTTCCACAACTTCAAAGCAAATATCACCGCGGCCAACTCCAGATCATGAGTAGGATAGTTCTTCTCATGAGGACGCAACTGCCTGGATGCATAGGCAATCACCTTCCCGTGCTGCTGAAGAACACACCCTAAACCCTTCCCGGAAGCATCGCTGAAGATCGAGAACCCTCCTGACCCAGATGGCAAAGTCAGGATCGGAGCTGAAGTCAACCTCCTCTTCAGCTCATCGAATGCAGCCTGACACTCATCAGTCCAGACGAACTCCACGTCCTTCCTGGTGAGTCTAGTCATCGGCTCTGCAATCCGAGAAGTCCTGGACGAACTTCCGGTAATAACCAGCCAAACCCAGAAAGCTCCGAACCTCGGCAACTGAACTGGGCGTAGACCAAGACTCCACTGCCGAAATCTTCCTCTGGTCTACTGAAATCCCGTGCTCGGTCACAACATGACCTAGGAACTCCACCTGGTCTAAGAAGAACTCACACTTCGAAAGCTTCCCGTAGAGTTGCTCCCTCCTCAGAGTCTCTAACACAACTCTCAAGTGCTCCTCATGCTCCTCCTGCGTCTTCGAATAGATCAAGATATCGTCTATGAAGACCACCACGAACTTGTCAAGGTACTGATGGAATACCTTGTTCATCAAGTTCATGAACACCGCGGGAGCATTGGTCAACCCAAATGGCATCACTGTAAACTCGTACTGGCCGTACCGAGTCCGAAATGCCGTCTTGGGAATGTCATCCCGCCTCACCTTCAGCTGGTGATACCCGGACCTCAAATCTATCTTCGAAAAGACCTTTGCCCCACTCAGCTGATCGAACAAGTCGTCGATCCTCGGCAAAGGGTACCTATTCTTGATAGTGAGGTTGTTGAGCGCCCGGTAATCAATGCACATGCGGGACGTACCGTCCTTCTTCGGCACAGGACTGGCGCTCCCCAGGACGAAGAACTGGATCTGATGAACCCCTTGTCCTGCAGCTCGTCGACTTGCTTCTTCAGCTCTATCAACTCGCTGTTGTTCACCCTATAGACATGCTGCGAGATGGGCTCGGCGCCCGGCACCAAGTCTATGGAGAACTCAATGTCCCTGTCTGGCGGCATCCCCGGCAACTCCTCGGAAAGACATCCGAGAACTCAGCAATCAACGGATGTGGCAAATCCTGCCCCGCCAACAAAGCTCCACAGAATCCAGCCTCCGGCTCCGCTGCTCCTCGAGCAAACTCGATCTCTGGCTCACCCGGCGTCCTAAAAAGAACTCTGCCTCCTCTACAATCAATGCTAGCATGGTGCATGCTCAACCAATCCATACCGTACCATATCGTACCTCGGTAGGGGCATTACGAGCAGACACGCACTCAAGTCCCGGCCTCTCAGAGTGACTCTCCGCCCCTTGCAAATATTATTAACCAGGATAATACCTCCCCCGGTCATAATCTTGCAAGTCCTACCCATATATTCAGCAATGATATTGTGTCTCAGAGCAAAAGAAACAGACACAAAACTATGGGTCGCCCCAGAATCAAATAAGGCGAAAGCAGGAAAGAATCTAGGAGAACATGACCTGCAACAACATCTCCCACGGGCTCTGCCTCCTCCTGCTGCCAAAGCGAACACCCTGCCCGCGGGGCTCCCCTCTGGTGCTGGACAAAACGCTGCTGCTGGGTCTGGAGTGGAGGACCCCTCTGCTGAACCGCTGGTCCTCTAGCCGGCTGTGCTCTGTCCTGGCCTCCTCTGACTCCGCGAAGGCGGCAATCCTTCAGCTGGTGATCGGGCCCCCACAGTAGAGACAGACGCCCAACCTCTTCCTGCAAGCCTCCTGGTGTGCCCCGGCTTCCCGCAGAAGCCACGGTATAGTCGGTCTCTGGCCCTGTCCCTGGTGCTGCTGGGCACGCGCCGGTGCCTGCTGGATCTGCAACAGAGGCTGCTGCTGAAACGGCCTCTGCTGCTGCTGCTGCTGAAAGTGGGGGCGCTTGGCCGGTCCCGCACTGGAACTCGCCCCCATAGTATCTCCGCTCCTCTTCGGCTTGAGGCCGAAGTCCTCCTCTGCGATCTGCGTCCATCAGTATCTGATCGAACGTCGCGTCACGGCGACCCGAGGTGCGGGTGCGCACTGCATGAATAAGTCCCCTGCGGAACTTACGAGCCTTCTGCCCCTCATCCTGGATCATACCGGGAGCAAACCTGCTAAGGCGGAAGAACTCAGCTGCATACTCGTCCACCGACGAGTTCCCCTGAACTAGACCCACGAACTGGCCCTCCAATGCTGTAAGAGCCACGTCCGGGAAGAACTTCTCCTTGAAGAGCCTCCGAAGTTCTCCCAAGTCAGCCCTCTCACCGACGCACGAGGATCCGTGCGGTACCATGTCAGCGCAATGTCGAAGAATCGGCTGGCTGCGGCCGAAACCCAAAGCGCTCTAGGAAGCTCTGCCAGCTCCATGCTCCGCTCTACATCCTCTAGCCAGTCGTCTGCGTAAAGGATGCCCTCCGTGCCTGAAGTCCCTGGAGCTCATCTTCCTAAAGTCTAACACTGTCCCCGGCCTGGACTGCTGCTGGCTCGGCTGCTGGCCAGTAGGGCCCTGCACCGTACCCGGTGCACTCTCTCTACTCTCTCGCTGCAAGGCAAGCTGATGCGAGTTCTCCATACTCTGCCTCAGCATCTCATCTGTCGGTGTGACGCCTCCGACTGGCGCTCGACGCCTCTGCCTGGGCCCGCTGTGTCTCCATCATCTGCTGAAGGAGAAGGAACATGTGATGTGTATCCGTCGGTATCGGTGGTGGGGCAGTATCTCTGGAAGAACGGCCGTAACCCTCTGGGGTGGAGGTGGTAGACCTCCCTGCGCAACTGCCTGGGTCTCTGGAATAGTAGAATCACTGGGGGCAGTCTCATGAACCTCCTCCTCGGCCTGATCAGATCTCTCAGGCAAGCTACTCGATCCAGAGGCCTGCGGATGTGTCTTCGTCATCCTGGAGACGAATTAAAACAAGAGATCAATATGGCACATGAGTAGATTATCAAAGAAGGACAGTTAATTTAATACAAGGTGAATAATCATGATAATCAAAAGATCAGAAATTTCCTAGTGTGATTGAGAAACTCCTATCATGTCCTAGGTCCTACGTCCTAATCGCAGGCTCGTAATTACTCTAAGTCGAGCACCATTACGAGATCGCACTAATTGCGACACTGGACCTGCGTGGGCCACCACAAAAACGTGTCACGACCCGCACCCTTATTAGGGGCACGAGACGTGGGTACGTCCAGCCTACGCCGCAGAATCGGCGGTAGAACGCTGTATATAACGTCTGTAAATACCTACGACTAACAGTTAAAATGTACCTGTACAGTATATACTCTCCGAATGGAGGTGACATACAATACAGTCTCAATCACAGAATAAAACTAAGGTAGATAGCTCAGAGGAAAGACATATGATAGATGAAAGTAAATAAGTCAGAGTCCAATACAATCCCAGATATATACATCATAGGTATCATAGAATATAGAACTACAGTCTGATAAGCTAGCTGGATCGCAGTCCAGTCAAACCTAGCTAACCTACACTACTCTGGAAGTACAAAATCTAGTGGCTCTACTATAAGGCCACGATCTAAGGCTACTCCATCTGACTCGATCCCATAATAGGTCGAGCAGTCCGCATCAGAATCATCTGTAATATATCATAACGGTATCCTGTCAGAAAATGAGCAAGTACAAACGCTAACAGCAGTTCCATGTGAATTGACAATTCTATAAGAGACAGTATAATGAACTACAAGACAAAGATATATGAAGACTTGGGAACCGTTCGGAAGCGAGTTACAACCCTTAAACCAAACAAGGACCGGGGTTGTAACTCTTCTCCCGAGCAGAACTTAGTCTCCAATCAAGGTACAATGTAAAGGCATGTAGAGCATGTGAGTAACTGTATATCATGTATGGTGAGAAAGTACTGAATAGAACAGAACAGGATATATGACAAGAAAAGTAAATAAAATGTGCCTCGAATATAGCCTAATGTGATCGGTATGGGACAAGAATCAGGCTTCCAGCCGACCGGCTACAAGTACGTGGACTCGGCCCGGCCGGGATGGTAAGCTATGGAGCGAGAAGTAACACAGGTCAGGCTATACCCATCGTGAGATGAGGGTATAGCTATGGTGCAAGGAGTAACTCAATGGGGTATTGATCATACTATCTATAATATTCCCCATTCCCCGAGTAATATACGGATCCGGACATAGCACGTCATGACGCGGGATTCCCAAAGAGGGGAGCAAGTCCTCTTCAGAAATCGGCGTTAATACAAGTACAAGAATCAAGACCAAGTAAGTACCAATATCCCAAGAAATTCAGAATGACATCTCATGACAGGAATCCGACAATACTAGTCCGTGAACTATCGTGTCTGAGAATCAAGTAACACTACGACTGAATCGGATATAGCAAATATCAAGACAATGAAAACTATCAGTGAATGTACTTGCCTGCTGTCCTGAGCTGTATGGTATATCATGCTCAGAGCGGTATCAGAAGACCTAAATATGAGATACTGTAAGTTAATTTAGGTTTAAACAAGTTTAGGAATGATTTACAATGAATGATATGCAATCTAGGTCAAACTAGGTCTCACTGAGTCACACTAAGTCCTGTCAAGTCAATCTAGGTCAAATTAAGTTATATCAAGTCAATCTAAGCCTAACCAAGTCAATCCTAGGTCATACCAGGCATCACGGTCAAATCAAGTCGAAGAAAGTCAAACGGGATCAAGAGTTGGCCTACAGTTAACTTTTGGTCAACTGGTCAACTCTGGTCAACTCTAGGTCAACCATGGTCAACCCTAGGTCAATGGTGACTAATAGTTGACTTTTGGTCAACTACACAAGTCTAATGAAAATCGGGACTAATTTGGGTAAAGCGTTGACCCATAGTTGACTTTTGGTCCAAAAGTCAACCGTGGTCAACCGGGGCCAAGACTAGGTCTAGGCGACTATTTCTAACTATTACCAACCTCTACAACCCATATCTAAGTCCATCTTGGACTTCGAAACTCATATCTTGGCCGTAGGCCAATATCCTATTTTACCCTTAAAAAGGGTAAAATTCTAGCTTCGGCAACTATCAAGTTAGCCTACCTACGCTTGATATTTGACCCGATCTCCCTAGGGTAGTATGATACTAGCCTATACATATAATATCTACCAAAAAACTAGGTAACGTGGACATTCGGTCCACGATACGGCCCGTTGTCAAAATCTTGAATATTTTAAGATACGCACCGATACGGTGCGATACGGGCGCCCTACGACCCCGAATTCTACCCGGAAGCCTACCCGCAAAATCTAAATCACGTATTCATGCCCCACGCCAAGTTTCAACTCAATCGGATACTCCGAACTCCGTTTTGCCCTCTAACTCGGTTTTTCCCTTTTTTCTATTCTAGCCTTTTTCCTATTCTTCCAACTTCTTTCAATCTTTCCTCCCAACCTCAAATCCTTTTCTAATTTCTCATTCCATAATCTTTTTCTACTCTTCTCTACGATTCCAACCATATATAATACTTATATATATATCTATATATATATATATATATATATATATATATATATATATATATATATATATATCTATCTATCTATATATATATATATATATATATATATATATATATATATATAATATATATATATATATATAACTAGATATCTATATTAATCTATCTAGATATCTATCCATCCCTCTAAATATATATATAACACACACACATCCATATATATAAAATACACTCTATCTATATATATATATATATATATATAATATATATTATATATAATATATAATATTATAATATATTATATAATATATTATATATATATATATATATATATAATAGATATATATATATATAATATATATATATATATCTATATATAAACACACACACAAACACACACACATCCTCACACAACACAACCACACACACACCACTCTCACAACACCAACATCCCCATGACACAATATCACCCTCCTCTACACACACAATACATAAATAAATACACACACATAAATACACATGATATTATATATAATATATATATATATATTATATATATATATATATATATATATATATATATTATATATATATATATATTATATTATATATCATTCACAAAATGATTAATCCTAATAAATCCTTAACCTATTTTTCTAGGGAAACCTACAAATTTGTGGGCAAATGGAAGAGAATGGTCATATCTCCAATTAATGTGAATGAACTATATGCAAAAGAGAATTAAATTAGAAGATTAAAGTATACCTATATTGGTAGGTTGGAGAGGAAGAAGAAAGCTTTTGAAAAGAAATTAATTTGGAAGAGAGAGAGAGTTGGAGTGTTACTTAGTGAAGAAGGAAGAGAGGGGGGGGGGGGGGCTGTCATGGCTGACCAAGCATGGTGGGGGTGTGAGGGGCACTTGTAAATTACAAGTTTGCCCCTCCCTAAGCCTAATATTAAACAATTTCCAAATTAGGTTTAGGAAGTTGCTAAAAATAAATAAAAATCATAATTAAACTAAATTACTCATGGAAAACTAGTCCAAACTCTTAAACCCTAATTTTTAGTGTGGTGGGCCATGGTTAGCTAACAGGCTAATTACAGCTCAAGTCGAAATTCACCGGGGTCCCGAATTAACTCGGAATGCGATAAAATTCGAACCCGACTCCTATAATAATTAAATAATAATATTCATGAAATAAAATTTCCAAAAATATTATAAAATAGAAAATTACCATTTTATCCCTAATTGGAAAAAGTGAGGGTGACAGCTGGAGACAAACGAAAATGCAAAGCAGCTCGGGGGATCGGAGATCACTGGCATGGGGGAGCAGGAACTTTGTTAGGGGATGACAGGCATGAAGTCCAGTTGAGGAACCATAGGGTCAATACCCTCTCATCAGACTCGAGGATGAGATTGTTGGAGTCCAATCTGAATTTGGTAACAACATATTTGTGGAATTCAAATCTAGTTAGGTATTTAATTTGATTAGATTTGGATGTCCATAATAGGTGTTGTGCTATTTTAAATATAATATGATTTTTATTTTAGAAAATCCTATTATGATCTAAAATAGGATAATTGATAGGCTATTTTAGGTGTAATACGATTCTTATTTGAGGGCTTCCTATTTAAGAAATTATATTATTACCTAAAATAGGATTTTCTCATCCTATATATGGGATGAGGGTGGAGGCACAAAGCACAACACAAAGTGGAGATTCGGGATGCTCATCCACAAGAAAATCTAAGAGAAAGTTCGTACTTTGCTCTTAGGACTTCGCCATCCAAGATAGAAGAAAAAAAGATCTAATCAAGGAGTCGTCAACTTTGGTTAGGAAGATTGCTACGGGTTGTTGAGTGATCTCAATTGTAATTTTCTATTTTTCTTCTTAAGAGTGGTGAGAGGGTTGAACCTATTAGGGCAAAGGGTTCAACGTAAGTTCTGTCAATCTTGTAATTTTATCTGAGTTATAAAGGTTAGGATTTGTCCAGGTGACGTACGTCACCGCCATATACTTGTCTTCATCTTGAGCTTGGTGTCCGTTATACGGGTTTGGTTTTGATCGGGTGGGTTGGCAAATGCTTCCGCACGCGCCCAACAATTGGTATCAGAGCGAGGTTCTTTCTGGTCTGATACCCAACAATATAATAGAGGCTTAGAGGGCACAGTCTAAGGTTCAAAGAGAGTAGACTATAGCAATGAGGGAGGACATGGAGAATGTCTATCTACTGGCATTAGCAGCTATTGAGAAGGATGTCCCTCAATAATGCAACAGCCCACTTAGCAGAAGGTGGACAACATTATGGACTTCAAGAAGATGAACACTTGGCAGTTCATGGGCACCAACGGGATCATTTATGCTGACAAGTGGCTCGAGGACATCGAACGAATTATGCAAATCTTTTAGATTTTGGAGGAACTACAGATTGAGGGTGTTGGCGTGTAGCTTTACGACATTTTTCGTAACTGGTTCAGGAATGAGGCTAGACTTGCAGCACCAGATTTGACTTAAAATCAGTTTAGAACTCTCTTCAAGAATAAATTCTTTCTTGCGGCAGCCAAGGGTGTTTGTCACGCTCCGCTCCTAGAATACGGCAAGCCGAGTACGTAACACCATCCCCAGGCTATGCGGCATATGAATACTCCAGTACCCATATTCGCGATTGTCGCCCGTAAGATTCTAGGATAGGTTATCACAGGTCATAATCTTGTATAATAAAATTAATATTATTTACAAGGGATATTTTAAGCTACAAGTAGGAAAATGGACAACCCTTTCCAGTACAACAATTAAACCAAATGTAATTTACATACCATATACATATATATCGGAATAGATGATAAGAAGATGGTATAGTTCCAACATGATCGCTTCAATTGCATCATCTTGATCCTGTTGTCATGACCCGCAACCTAGGTAGGGGCACAAGTACGTAACAGCGCCCAACCTACACCGTAAAAACGATATAGAATGCTGTAGGTATGCTAGCTAACAAACAGTTTATATAACATCTAATCATCTCCGTACGGAGGATATATGAAATACAAATAAACTCAATCACAATCTAGAAGAAAGAATCATGGCACGAAAACTAGATAGATATAAACCACAAAGTGCAATATCCAGCTCAACAACGAGAAAGAGAGTCACAAAGTAATATGGTTATACAATCCCAAAATATAATATCATAAGTGGCAAGCTGGAGACAAAGTCCAGTCCAAAACAACTCTAACTAAGCAATAGGTAAAGTCTCATCAGGCGAAGCTAAACCCTGCTGAACTAAGGTCTCCAAGTCTATGCCCACTACGTCATCCGGACCGTAGTAGGTATAGCAATCCTCCTCACCGTCATCTGTAATATTTTGTAAACATATCCAGTCAGGATGGAACGAGCACACTCAACTAACAACAGTTCATAAGATATGACAAAAGCTATAAGACTGTAAATAGAGAGTATATACAAAAAATCATAAAATGTACATGTGAGTATCATAGCAAGGTAAGTTGTAAATCTAGAGCTAGAACAAGGTAAGTAAAACTGATCATGGCATGTACAAGAATCAAGAATCATCTATCTAGGTGTGTGAGTAATAGCTACAACATGTGGCCGGCTTGGGAACTTACACAATAGTAAGAGGCCTGGCTAATCATACGTGGAGTGTATGATCAACACTCACAATAAATCGATACATAATGGGTACACAATAGGAATTAACCACATATCTACACGAATACTTCCCGCCCTCGACTGGTAGAGTGGATCCAAGCAAGACACGTTACGACACAGGATTCTGCAAGAAGAGAGCAAGTCTCCTCGAGAATCGGTGTCCATATACTGGACAAGAACTACAAGGGGGCTTGAACAAGATATACCAAGATAACAAGGAATAACATCTCATGTCGGAATCCATGAATACCAATCCATGTGACCAATGTATCAAGAACAAGCATATCTACAATAATTACATGAATTATAACAATTATCATAAATTAGAAAAGTTATCAGAGAATGTACTCGCCTGTGATGGGATGGATAAGTCGACTGAGTCCAAGAACAGTGCCTCGAGGACCTATAGATGGAATATTGTGTAATGCCTGTGGTTCGTATTACGTATTCTGGAATACGTGTACGTATTTATTCTTGTATTGCCTGATTTCCTGGCTTAGCATTTTCTCTATGGCTTGGTTTATTTCCTTGGGCTGGTTCGGCTTGGCTTGGTTTTGCTTTGGTTCATGATGAACCCAAGTGAACCCCCTACCTACCATCACCTTTGATATTTATTACCCCTTCTCATTTCTCTTTCTTCATTTATCATCTTCTTCTTCCTCATTTACTCCTTCACCTACCAAGAGAGAGAGAGAGAGTGAGCTCTAGGCAAGTGCAACTTGCTTCATGGAGGAACTCAAATTTTATTGTTTCATTCTTTTCCTTACAGCATTTTAACTTACTTTAGAACTTGGTATTTTTACTTTCCATGGCTAGATTCTTGTAGATCTATATTTACTTTATTTTCGAATTTCTTGAGTTTTGATCTACTTAATCTTGTTGTTTCCGAGTTTTGATGGTTCCATGTTGTAGAGAATTTCGTTCTACCCTATTTTGACCTATGGAAGTTCGAATTTGGATTTCGGATGAAGATTTTATGGAGCTTGGAAGCTTGGGTTCATGGTGTTCTTTTTCTCTGAAATTTGGGGAAGAAGAACAGTGCTTGACTTGACCGTATGGCAATTCATGCGGCAAGTGATTCAGCCGTATGAGACTTTCAGCCGCATGGGCTGAGTCTCATTTTTAAACCGCATGAGGCCCTTGCGTCATAGCCGCATAAGTCTGCCTTTATCCTTGGCCGCATGGATACGAATTCATCCTGACCGCATAAGTCCTCAGTTCCTTCTAGCCGCATGGGGTCCCACTTGCCGTCAGCCGCATATGCGTCTATTCCCAGCCGCATGAACTCTAGTACTTGCGGACCGTATAGGCTTGGTTTCCCCGCTAAGCCGCATGTGCCCGTACCCCGAGAGCCGTATGAGCCCAATTCATCCTGGCCGCATGGAGCCTTCCTTCCCGCTTGCCGTATGGGAGCTAGTCCTACTCCCAGCCGTATAGGTTCCTGCCCTTCAGCCGCATGCGCACCCGTTCCCCGCCAGCCGTATGAACCCCCATCTCAACACTTCCCAGCCGCATGGACCCGAACTCCTTCTTAGCCGCATGAGCGTGCAGTCCCAGCCGCATGGGCTCACTCCCCTTGAGCCGCATGGACTTTCTGTGCCCTGTCTTGTTATCTTATTATTATTTTTATTAGATATTTAGCGCCCATTTTATATCCTTACGCCTTTTGTCATGAACTTGATTTTTACTTATTATGTTTGGGATGACTATTGTACATGATATGGTATGACAAGGAACTAGCATAACACGATGGTGACCCGTAGTGGTACACTCCTGATAAGTGACCTGGCATGACATGATAGTGGCCCATCGTGGCGCACTCCTGACAAGTACACCTGACATGATAAGCTGTTGTGACGGCTACCTGACATGGCATGACCTGTATAAATTACCTGGACACCGTGGACGATTGTGCTTGTACAAATAAACCAGTCCTGTCTTGCATCATGTCTAGGGAGGGACTCCTGAGTACCACAGTCAGGAGAACCTATTGAAATGGACTAAGGCTAATAACTAGATTAATATATTAGTCATGAAGAGATTTCCCAGCTACAGGCAATCCCGTTACCTGGGCGCGCCTGGGATCTGTAGCCTGCCGTCGAGTAGGGCACATTTCCAGCACACTGTCATGTGTTGCACCCTTCAAGCTACTTAAGGGTATATACGTTTCCTGGACGATGTACCCACCTGTATTCAACCCCTAATTTTGACCTGGGTAACCTGGATGGTCTGCAGGGCTTGTGACTGTGGAATAATCTTACTGTATCTTATTAGTAACTAGGCCTGTGATAACCCTAGTTAGTTAAATTATCAAGCCGTAGGTCTTGTTTGGCCGTAAAATGATTGGATGGAGTTTAACCAGTCTAGCCTTGTTCTGATCCTACTTCAGATCGCTATATGACCTGAATGCCTGTATTTATTTTACCGATAAATTGTGAGAATTCCAAATTCTGTTCAGACGAAGGGTTACAACCTCGGTCCTTGTTTGGTTTACGGGTTGTAACCTGGTTATCTGAATAGTTCCATGGTTATCTCGTCGTATATCATCCTGATGTATTTTCTTTATTTCCAGTTTTTATCTTATTTTTACTCTTGTGATGATTGCTGGTTTTATTTCCTAAGTGAAGCCTCCTTTGTGGCACTTGCTCTTTCTGGGATCTGACCCAGCTGGTTTTGTATGGCCAGATTTCGGAGCAGCTCCAGAGGATCTACCGGCCTTCCAGCCAGATGGTGACCACTAGACGGAACCCTGGCAACGAGTGGATTTATTTTTGATCTTCCACTTATTGTAAAAATATTCTTTTGAGGCGTTTAGCCGACGAGCACCTGTTTAGCTCGGTTGCACCTTACTTACTGTCTGCCTACGGGCTGTAACATGATTAACAGATCCTAAGGTTGATCATGTATGACTAAACTCTTGCTAGTCCTAACATTTTGTAACGACTAGCTTTATGATCAGCTGAATATGTAATGTTTGGGATGCCTTACTATTGTATATTTAATGATCATACATCTTGTAACTTTTACTTACTTGCTTGTGATTGAGACACTAGGCTTGTTCATGACCATAGGAGACTGTTGGCTTGTAGATAAACCCTCATGTATCTAGACAGCCGTGACCGTATAGCGAGATGGATTCCATTTCATATACGTAGCTGGCTATGTCTGCCCCCGCTCTCCAGTATTCTGGTTCTGGGGCGTGACATGGTTTAAGTGGTGGCCCATGCAGGTCTTGTAAATCAAGATATGTGAGGATTTACCGGATAGATGTCTCAATCAGTATTCGTTCTTGATCTCTGCTCGTATCTTCTGAATCCCTGGATTCTTGTCCTGATCACATTTGCTTGTAATCATTGGTCTATCATGGTTCTTCCTTATTGTTCCCTATGTTGTCTTCTTCAGCGGTATTGTTCGTGGTCCTACCGACCAGCAAGGCGGAGCACCTTCCGCGGACCAGCAGCAACCTGGGGATCAAGCCCAGCATTCCGGAGTAGCCTCTAGAGTCGTGCCTTCTGGCGGAGAGCCACCAGTCCAGCCAGTCCAGCCTGCCGAGCCTGATGATGGCACTTTGGTAGGACTCGTCAGGACCTTGATAGCTTCCCAAGATCGCAGAGGAGATGCCTTGCACCAGGCAGTGACAGATGCTTTGACCCGGGGCGGTCATCAGGGTAACAGTACGGCCAACAGCTTCAAGCGCTTGAACCCTCCATTCTTCGACGGTAGTGAAGATGCTATCGCAGCAGATACTTGGCTTCAGGACACTGAGGTGATTCTCGAAGGAGCCAGGACCCCAGAGAACGAGAAGGTAGCCGTGGTGCGCCTACAATTGTTAGATCTTGCCCGCAGCTGGTGGGCAGCGCAGGCCGTTGGATTAGCAGCACCCATTGCTTGGGCAGTATTCAGAGAGAGATTCCAGACCAAGTATTTCGATGCCGTGGCTCGGCATGATCTGCAGACGAGGTTCACCAATCTGAAGCAAGGAGGCAGGACGGTCGACGGATATGCGGCCGAGCCGAGGGCCAGAGCGTTCGAATCGATGAGGCTTTGGATATACCGTTTTAGTTGGTAGCAGTCATGTGTAGCGTGGTGTACATAACGGTGGTAATGGCAGAACTTCGGGTTCTCCAAATCAGCCGGCCGAGGCTCCCGTCTTGGTGGAGGAAGCTGAATTCTACCTCCTTGTATGAGCATGTCTAAGATAGGCTTGACGTGGCCGTCCTCGAAAGAGTAAGTGATCTGAGGCCATTGCTTGTCTGCTGGCTGTGGCTCGGGCTTCTAGGCCGTGTCGGCCACCATAGCCTATTTTTTCTTGCTGTCCCGATTGTTGGAGGGGTTACCCCCATTATCGTTGTTGAGATGCTTGTCCTTGTTTTCTCCTTCTGAGATGTGCAACCCCAGTTGGCGGGCCTTCTTCAGTCGTTCTTCAGCTCTTGTGGCGCTGATGATGAACGCCTTCCAATCTTTGAATTGACTCTCGCCCATCCAGAGACTGATCATTTGTAGCAGTCTCTTTTGGCAAATTTCAATCAAAGAAGAATCTGGATTTCCGGAAGGCAGCTTCATGGCGGTCTGGCGGAACCGCTCGATGTAGTTTCTTGTTAGCTCCTTCTCCCCTTGGACGACGTCCATGAGAGTGGACATAGTGACGTCTTGTCCTACTTCATAGAATCGTTCCAAGAATATGCGCTTGAAGCCGGCGAAGGAATGGATGCAATTGTCCGGTAGATTGCGATACCAATCGAAGGCGACTCCTTCCAACGCCCCAATGAATAACCGTGTGAGGATCGCATCCTCATGGGGCAGATGGTCGGTGGTGACCTCGAAGTAAGTGATATACCGACTTGCTGAGGTTTTGCCATCATACGGGTTGATGTTGAACGGCTTATATCTTGGTGGGAATGGAACATCCCTCCACTCAGTAGGGTATGGTTGCCGTATTCTGAGATCTTGAGCATTTTCTCGGGCATGAAACATGGCACGGAGCTCCTGGACCTCTCTTCTTACTTTTCGGGTATCATCTGTCGCGACAGGAGCTGTTATTTCGGGAGGATTATTGCCCGGGTTTGGTGCCGCTGAGTTCGAATCTACATTGACCGTGGGGCCCGTGTTTGTTTGACCAGGCGCTCCTCCCTGTAGAGTGGGCAGGGCTGCTTTAATCTCGTCTACAGACTTGACCAAAGCAAGTAATATGGCTTCGAGACTGTCAATGCGCTGGCGATCGCTGGAACCACTTTGATTGCTGTCCGTCATGAACACCGTCTTTACGTGAGGAGTGATGGAAGAAACGGTGGAGGATGTGCCTTCCGAGTCGTACCCATGCACCAAGAAGTCATCGGGATACGTAGGAATATTGTCTTCTGGTTCAGACTCGGAGGGAGCAGCACTCCCAGCTTCAGAGTTTGCTGCATCTTGGATGTCCTCGGGGACATCAGCGTTTGTTGCTCCTGATGGAAGAGTCGTTTGTGCGGGCTCGGCTCCTCGAAACATCGGATTATTGTGGATGTTGGGAGGAGTGCTACCCCCAGTTCCCTCAACCTCCACCGATGTGGATGATGACTTTCCCATTGTGGTAAATTTCGTCTTTGAACGGGTGTGTTGGAATACACCAGTAGAGGATAACCGTTTAGACGATAATTTTTTAGCTGTAGTGGTTGATATCTTGGGACTGGAGATACTCGTCTTTTTCTTTCTCTCCTCGGTGGGGCCTTTTTGAGTGGAATTGCAGGAGACAACAGGAGGTACCTCATCTTCTGAGTTCGGGAGCTGTAGCCTTTGGAAGACGGATGGCCGATCTTCCGTCATTATCGCGTTGTTGCAACAGCAATTGACGATGATTTGGGTGCAGCAATGTCCAAGCGAGGATTCTTTGCACACCGACACTCCTTCTCTTTCCTTGCGTTTGTGGAGGATCGTCTCCCGCAGGTCAGAGGAACCACTTTGTCTGTTTGCCGCCGGGGGCTGGACTTGAGCAGTTGTATACAACTTTCCATCCGAGGCCCGTGTGATAGTCAACGGGACGCCCCGATAGTCAGAGGTTGGGACAGCTGACTGGGCTTGATGAGCCCGCGCTGCCCTAGACTTCCTCCTTTTAGCACTTGTGGGTGCGTAATAGGAGGAGTCCAAGTTGAATGCCACAGAGTCTGGCTTATCATTCAGAGAATCATCAGGGTCGGGACCGTATGAGAGACGGTCGAAGACCGATCGAGAGAAGCGTGGAACGGACGCTATGATGCTAGAGTTGGGTACCGTGCAGGCTGTCTGCATGCGGTCGTCTTCTGCTGTTGGATGAGTTGTCTTTGGGCGGCTAGGAGTCACGACCGTGCAGGCTGGCCGCATGCGGTTGGCAATTGTGGCCGCATGGGTTTTTTGCAAGCGATTGACTCCTGTAACCTCATATGTTTCATCCATGTGATTGGCGACTGTAGCTGCATAAACTATGCGGCTGACAGATGTGACCGCATGATTCTTATTCATGCGATTAGCGGCTGTGGCCGCATGAGCTTTGTCCATGCGGCTAGCGGCTGTGGCCGCATGAGCCTTTTTCACTCGGCTAGCACCCCTATGCGGCTCAGTTCGTGTAGAGTTCCTCTTTGCCCCTGCAAGTCCAGCATCATAGTATTTTCTTCTGCCGGACTTGGGGACAGCAGAGTTGTCTACGGTCTGAAGTGGGGTCGCAGAAGAGTCCTTCTCACCGTTTTGAGCAACAGAGGGTATCCCGTCGGGGGCTTGGGGAGGAGCAAAGGATTTTGGCCTCCACTCTCTGCGAGCCTTTGTCGTGTGGGTGCGCTTCTAGACCGGGCCAGCGCTTCCTTCGGAGAGCATCTCTTCGAACGCTTGTTGGTCGAAGCGGACGACCATCTTTTGTTGCGTGGAGCCAAGTTTGGCTGCATCTGACTGCGTCACCAACTCCTCAGCCGTGGAGAAGTTTATCCCCAGCAGAGTCGCCATCGTGTTTGCCATTGATTGTAAAAGTACAGAACAATTATCGGAGGACTGAACTTAGACTCACAATACAAACTCGCTTGTACAAAGAAAGCCTAGGGACGAAAACCTAGGTACATCAATCTAAGTACAATTGTTTATTTTAGATTCTGGAGGGTGACGATAGAGGCTCGGGAAGGCGACGGCAGCCCTGCCTTACTCCTTGGACGATCGGTATGCAGCCTTGGCTCCTTGTGAAAAGATGGTTGGCGTTGACGAAGAAATGCTCTTTTTGCTCCTCTGTTGCTCTCCTGGGTTCTCTCTCTCTCTATGTATTTTCTCCTCTCTGACTCTGTATTTTTTTATTCTTTTGTTGCCGGGGGTTTTGCAAAGAAATGATTCTAGCTATTTATAAGAGTGGGGTATGATCATTAGGGTTTGCTAATGATCCTTTGTTTGGAATGTCGGCGCTCCTTCAATCTATCTGAACCCTTGATCCTGATTACAATGAATCTAGGCCATTAATGCGGATAGCACTGAATCTTGTGAGCAATTAATGTTAACTGCTTTAAATCTTCATGATGGATTATACCAATGTCCGATTGCTCGCCACGTGTCCCATTGGCTTGATAATAAATGATATGCCTTGATCTCCGTAATTATGATGATGATGTCAAAGATAAAGAAGGAACAACAAGACTAACTAAGGATAACTATCCGGCAACTCCCATAGAAGAATAGTGAGATCCACCTCAGCTAGCAACATCATGAAGTCCAATAATGAGGGCACAACTACTCCTAAAATTTGTCAACATATCCGGTCAGGATGGAACGAGTACATATATCTCATAACAGATCTCAAGATAGAATAAAAGCTATAAGACTGTAAATAGAGCATATACAATAAAAATCATGGAGTGTACATATATGTATCATGGCATGGTAAGCTGTAGAGCTAGAGCTAGAACAAGAAAGTAGAACTGAATCATGGTATGTACACAAATCAAGGTAAGCCATATATCCAATATGTGTGAGTAGTAGTTTCAGCTTGTGATCGGCTTGGGTACCTGTCAAGAATCGGCCTGGCAAGTCATATGTGCGGTATATGACTCACACTGTTCGGGAATGCGGGATGGATCTGATCACAGGCATACGCTACTACTCCCCCTACCCCAACTGGTAGAATGGATCCAAACAGGACACGTCACTGCACGGGATTCTAATGAGAAGGTAGCTAGCCTTCTCTAGAATCAGTGACCATATATTGAGCAAGAGCTACAAGGGTGCTTGCACAATACATCCCAACCTAAGAAGGAGAAAACATCTCTCGTCGGGATCCAAGAATATCAATCCGTGAGAACCATGTGTCGGGAATAAGCATATCAACACTAAGTACATGAATCATAACAGTTATCATAAATTGGGAATAAGTATCAGAAAATGTACTCGCCTGGGGTCCTGCTGTCAATATGAATCAGGGTTCAGAGTAAAGCCACAGACCTAAAGATGAAATAATACAAGAGCTGATCAGGGTCAAAAGATATACTAACATCTAGGTCAAACTAAGACAAACTGGGTCAAGGTTGACGTACAGTTGACTTTGGTCAACTGGTCAACTCTGGTCAATTCGAAGTCTAATCTAGGTTAAATAGGTCAATGGTTGACTTACAGGTGACCTTGGTCAACTGGTCAACTCTGGTCAACTCTAGGTCAAACTTGACTAACGTTGACTAACAGTTGACTTTGGGTCAACTGGTCAACTTCGGTCCAGTTCTAGTCAATTTTAGGCTACGATTGACTTCCGGTTGACTTTGGTCAAAATAGTCAACTGTGGTCAACCAGGGTCAAAACTAGTCTAACCTAGGTCAAATGTTGACTCTACTTTGACGTCTAGTCAAAGTAGTCAACCATGGTCAAGCTAGTCTCTATAAACATCTACAAGGTCAACTTATGAATTTCAGTGATTTAGAAATCACTGAAATCGACGGGTCTCTAAAACAACCAAAAGGAGAAAATATTATAATAATAGGGTGACACAAAAAGGGAAGAAATCTACAGATGTTGTCGGATGATAAAACTAACATCACCAACGTGTCCAGAATGGTCAAATCAGCTAGGATAGCCTGTCCAAAAGTCCAATTTGGACACAGGGGCAAAAAGGTAATTTCGGGCCAAAATGATGTCCGCCGTTGGACACACTTTGCATCGAAAAATGTGTCAAAATAAAAGTGCACAAAACCTAACAAATTATATGTCCACGAATCCAGAATGACGATACGAACCCAACGGTATATCCAGAATTGGATTCCGTTGACCCGATCTCAAATTGGTCCGCTGACCCAGACATTGGAAACCGATTTGCATGGAAAAGCGTATCGGAGCCAATGTCCTCAAAACTCAGCAAATTATATGTCAACGAGTGCAGAATGACGATACGAACTCAACGGTATATCCAGAATTGGATTCCGATGAGCCGGCGTCAAAAAGTCCCGTTGACTCAGAAAGTGGGACCCGCTTTGCACCGAAATGCGTGCCAAGACCCACGTTCTCCGATTCAATCAAACTTTATATGAAAACATACCAGAACGACGCCACGAGTCTACTGGTGGTGTCAGAATTTGAATCCGGAGTCCCGGATTCAAAAATGGAATTTTACAAGTGCAACACTAAGAATTCGAACGGCCAACTTTGGCGTCGAATTCGACCGACTTAACAAGCTCAAACTGAAATGAAATCTAAAGGGGGCAGGAAGAGGGTTATACCAGCTGTGCACCGGAAATGGTGGCGCACAAAACGGAGCTGCAACGACGAAGATACGAACCCGCGAAGTTGGCGTCACGAAACTGTCCAAAAATAGTTCAATTTAAAATGTCAACTTGGTGGCCAGTTTTGATGTATCAAACGACGAAATTAACGGACGAAAATTGACAGGAGTGAAGATGGATATACCGAGATTGTAATAGAGCAAGGAGTTCGCCGATCCAATGGTCGGATCTCCCATAAAATGTGCACGAACTTGCTGCGACGGAGCGCCATTTCCGAGTTCAAAACTCGCGCGCGCCGACGGGATTTTGTTCAAAACGCACGAATAGATCATGCGTCGCGCCGGGGAAGCAGGTGGTGGCCTGGGGGAGTTCGACGGGGGTCGCGCGCCGGTGGAGGGGGGTCGCCGGTGGCCGGTGGCTGGCCACGGTGGCGCACGCCATGCGACCATGCGCGCGCACGGGTGGCGCTGCAGCCACTGCTGCAACTTGCTGCTGCCGCGTGCTGCGCTGCAGCGCATGCGCGCGTTGCTCGGCCAGGGGCGCGGCTGCCCGACGGGGGTGGCCGCGACGGCGGTCGCCGGCGTGGGTGAAGGTGGTGGCGGGAGTGGTTTGATGATGGGGATGATAGATAATGACAATGGTGGTAGTAGTGATGGTTATGTGTGATGGAGATGATGATGAAGGTGGTGATGATGGAGAGTAGGAGGAGGAGATGGAGGCTGGGTTGTCGGCCAGGGAGGAGGAGAAGATGTCGGTTGTGGTGAAGAGGTGGGGTGTTGTGTGTTATTAGTTTTGTATCGAGAGAAAGAGAGAGAGAGAGAGAGAGAGGTGTTTGTGTGTATATATAATATGTATAGAAAGAGTGAGAGAGAGAGAGTGAGAGTGGGATGG
The DNA here is from genome assembly GCA_029216955.1 of Iris pallida. NCBI lineage: Eukaryota > Viridiplantae > Streptophyta > Magnoliopsida > Asparagales > Iridaceae > Iris > Iris pallida. The sequence goes on from JANAVB010018797.1 coordinate 3,968,487, forward strand.
GGTGTTTGGCCACATGGGGGGGAGGAGTTGTTGTGCTGATGGTGTAGGTAGAGAGAGAGAGTGATGGGAGAGGAGAGGGATATTTAATATATATGTGTGTGTGTATATTAAATATAGTAGAGATATTTTTGTGTAAAGAGATATTTTATATAATAAAAGAATTATACTTTCGAGTAGGCAAAAATGGAAAAACACCAGTGGGGTGTATGGGCAGTCATGACAGGGCCCACACTAAACTGGGTTGGGCGTTGGGCCAAGTTTTGGACAAGGTTGAAGCCAAGATTTAAATAAATTTATAAATTAAACCAAATTAAATCATGGATAAAATATAAGCACAAGGGGGATCGAAATTGTGGCACACAAGTGGCACCTGCATAGTTTACTCAAAACAGGCCAGGGCCATATATTGGGTCGACTAGATTGGACCGATGTCGGGCCCGAAAATTAAATTGGAAGTTAAATCACAATTTACGGTAAATAATAAATTGGTCTAAATTGACCCGAAAGTTGTGCGAAGGAAATGGAGCACAAAATGGTGTGTCTGAGTGGGACACGAAGGTCATGGGTGAAGAGCGTCTCGAGTTGATCAGGCATGACAAGTTGGTTTCGAGAGAATAACTAGTCTGGTGCTCCTAAATTAAAAGTCACGGCAACGTGCATATGATGATCAAGGAAAAGAGTGAGAATTCAATTAATAATTAAAATGGTCTAATTTGACCCGAACTTGCGCGAAGCAAAAAGAGCACAAGGGAACGAGTTCAAGTGGGACATGATATATCAAAATGAAGATAATCTCGTCTACTACAAACTCCAAGAAGGAAGTTTCCAGAGACTGGCATCCCTGATGCTCTAGAATTCCAAGTCACGGTAAAGAGCATTAAATTAAATAATAATCAAATAATAATATCTGTCCAAAATAATTGATTTCTAAAATTGAAAAAAATAAGCCCAAAATTTAGGGGCTTACAATCCTACCCACGTTATAAAAATTTCGTCCTCGAAATTAAAGGTTGGTAGTGGGGTTAAAACATGATAGAAGATTTAGACAATATTTTAGGCACGATTCAAGAATGACGAGTTTGCACGATCAAGAAAATCGATTTACAATTGTTCAGGCACGATGAGGGATTTGGCACGATAGAATCATGATATGAACAAAATTATATGTGCATGATTTCAGAAATAAGCCAAGTCATTGGGGCACAATTTTAGAGACGATTAGAGGAATCGACGATATAAATGAAGTTCAAGTACGGGGTGACCCGTAGGACTTAGGTTGATGGAAATCAACCTGAAAGTCGCACATGCTTGATCAAGATGAAAAGCTAACCATGACCAAAACATGGTTTGGCATAGTTGAGATAAAATTTCAAACACAAACAAAAATCGAAGTCAATGTCTTATAGGCCCGATCAAAGATTTAGGAGGATGATTGATAAAATCATGAAATACAATCCAAGTTCGAACGCGATTAATAGTCTAAGTTCACTTGGCACGATTTGACGGTTAAGATTATCAAGATCATGAAAATCAAAGTTGGATAGTCATGATCTAAAACAGGGCTAAGAGAAGCAAATGGAGAGAAAAAATTGAGAATAGCACGATTGAGAGATAGATTGGATAGAAATTAGATTATAGGTTACATAAGCACGATCAAGATCCAAGTTCAGTTATGAAAGACGATAAAATCATGAATTCGAAATCAAAGTCCTAAAAGCACATTTTAGGAAGGAACTCAAGTCACAAGGAATTCGAAGTCATCTAGAGTCTAGTCAGCAACCAAGACTCTTTGGCACGATAAACAAGACGACCAAAGTTGATTGGTCATGGACAGAAGGAAATCAAAATTTTTATAGTATCAAATTTCAAGAAACAATTGAGATATAAATATTTTGAAATTTCCAGAGTTTTCAAGTGTAGATGTCAGATGTAGATATGAGTTAGGTGATTGGTGAGATCAAGACATAGCTAAACAAGTCAAAGGAAATGATGGCACGATGAGGAAATCATCATGCGATGGGAGAGAAAATAATGATAAACAAGAAATAATGGTAGGAATTATCTTACTCAATTGGTAAAAGAAGTGAATCAACTTAAGATATGACCTGATAACCATACACGTCTATCCAAAATCATGTTGCCAGAATTCTCGCCACGCCAGTAAGCATAGCGGTAATAAACAATAAAATCCATAACTATGGTATACACCCTATAATCATGTCATCTAGATTCCTTACCACGCCAACCGGTATGGCTGCAAGAGAATCTAAATGACATAACTAGGATAGTATATCCAAATCAGGCTCCATGTCCTTGTCTCGCTAGCTAATATGACTGCGATGAATTCTAAACTCCATAAATAAAGTAGACACTTACTGTTCTCATCGTCCTTATCCGAAATATGTTTATCAGGATATCTTAACTCAATTCTTAAAAGAATTATCTGAAACAAAATCAAAGGTCAACAACGAATATTAAGATTTAAAATTCAACAAAAAGTCAAGGGTAAGTTAATAGAAACAACGAAAACAACTTCCGAGATAGGGTTCAGAGAGAATCTCAGGGAAAGTCCCGAGGGTACTACCTAGGTCAAGATAGAAAATGGTGGAATATAATCTAAAACAAACCTCGACCATGATACGAGGTTGGTAAATCATATTCTCTCCCCAACCTACATGATATACAAGTCCAACTTATAACTTCCCTCTGGGGTCCACAAACTCATCCCAAGAAGGAATAAAGTTTGATACAGACAGATATTTCAGAAATCAGGACGAATGGAAATGAGTGGAAAAAGATTTGAAAGCCTTCGAAACAAGATTCCCAGGGGTCATCCCTGGAATCTACCAAGAGTTCCTAATATGTGACTGAGTACCAAAATCATAAAATATTCCATGACTCAACCTTAATCCTAGGGAAGGCTCGTAGTAGTACAGATAAACTCAAGTACTACCACGATTTCACATTAACTGCAAAGACTGACCTGTATGGGCCACCACTAAAAATGTGTCACGATCCGCACCCGGATATACGGGGACGAATACGTGGGCCACGCTCAGCCTACGCCGCAGTATCGGCGGTAGAACGCTGTCAAATATACTATACTAACTACAACATCTAAGAATCCATAACTAGAAATGTACTCATGTCACATCACGAAAACTAAGGAAGATAAGACAAGAAATAATAACAATATCACTAGAACAACTAAAATCTACAATAATCATAAGACATGAAAGATAAAGAAGGAACAACAAGACTAACTAAGGATAACTACCCGACAACTCCCATAGAAGAATAGTGAGATCCACCTCAGCTAGCAACATCATGAAGTCCAATAATGAGGGCACAACTACTCCTAAAATTTGTCAACATATCCGGTCAGGATGGAACGAGTACATATATCTCATAACAGATCTCAAGATAGAATAAAAGCTATAAAACTGTAAATAGAGCATATACAATAAAAATCATGGAGTGTACATATATGTATCATGGCATGGTAAGCTGTAGAGCTAGAGCTAGAACAAAAAAGTAGAACTGAATCATGGTATGTACACAAATCAAGGTAAGCCATATATCCAATGTGTGTGAGTAGTAGTTTCAGCTTGTGATTGGCTTGGGTACCTGTCAAGAATCGGCCTGGCAAGTCATATGTGCGGTATATGACTCACACTGTTCGGGAATGCGGGATGGATCTGATCACAGGCATACGCTACTACTCCCCCTACCCCAACTGGTAGAATGGATCCAAACAGGACACGTCACTGCACGGGATTCTAATGAGAAGGTAGCTAGCCTTCTCTAGAATCAGTGACCATATATTGAGCAAGAGCTACAAGGGTGCTTGCACAATACATCCCAACCTAAGAAGGAGAAAACATCTCTCGTCGGGATCCAAGAATACCAATCCGTGAGAACCATGTGTCGGAAATAAGCATATCAACACTAAGTACATGAATCATAACAGTTATCATAAATTGGGAATAAGTATCAGAGAATGTACTCGCCTGGGGTCCTGCTGTCAATATGAATCAGGGTTCAGAGTAAAGCCACAGACCTAAAGATGAAATAATACAACAGCTGATCAGGGTCAAAAGATATACTAACATCTAGGTCAAACTAAGACAAACTGGGTCAAGGTTGACGTACAGTTGACTTTGGCCAACTGGTCAACTCTGGTCAATTCTAAGTCTAATCTAGGTTAAATAGGTCAATGGTTGACTTACAGGTGACTTTGGTCAACTGGTCAACTGTGGTCAACTCTAGGTCAAACTTGACTAACGTTGACTAACAGTTGACTTTGGGTCAACTGGTCAACTTCGGTCCAGTTCTAGTCAATTTTAGGCTACGATTGACTTCCGGTTGACTTTGGTCAAAATAGTCAACTGTGGTCAACCAGGGTCAAAACTAGTCTAACCTAGGTCAAATGTTGACTCTACTTCGACGTCTAGTCAAAGTAGTCAACCATGGTCAAGCTAGTCTCTATAAACATCTACAAGGTCAACTTATGAATTTCAGTGATTTAGAAATCACTGAAATCGACGGGTCTCTAAAACAACCAAAAGGAGAAAATATTATAATAATAGGGTGACACAAAAAGGGAAGAAATCTACAGATGTTGTCGAATGATAAAACTAACATCACCAACGTGTCCATAATGGTCAAATCAGCTAGGATAGCCTGTCCAAAAGTCCAATTTGGATACAGGGGCAAAAAGGTAATTTCGGGCGAAAATGATGTCCGCCGTTGGACACACTTTGCACTGAAAAACGTACCGAAATAAAAGTGCACAAAATTTAACAAATTATATGTCCACGAATCCAGAATGACGATACGAACCCAACGGTATATCCAGAATTGGATTCCGTTGACCCGATCTCAAATTGGTCCGTTGACCCGGACATTGGAAACCGATTTGCATGGAAAAGCGTGTCGGAGCTAATGTCCTCAAAACTCAGCAAATTATATGTCAACGAGTCCAGAATGATGATACGAACTCAACGGTATACCCAGAATTGGATTTCGATGAGTCGGCGTCAAAAAGTCCCGTTGACTCAGAAAGTGGGATCCGCTTTGCACCGAAATGCGTGCCAGGACCCACGTTCTCCGAATCAAGCAAAATTTATATGAAAACATACCAGAACGATGCCACGAGTCTACTGGTGGTGTCAAAATTTGAATCCGGAGTCCCGGGTTCAAAATGGAATTTTACAAGTGCAACACTAAGAATTCGAACGACCAACTTTGGCGTCGAATTCGACCGACTTAACAAGCTCAAACTGAAATGAAATCTAAAGAGGGCAGGAAGAGGGTTATACCAGTTGTGCAACGGAACTGGTGGTGCGCAAAACGGAGCTGCGACGACGAAGATACGAACCCGCGAAGTTGGCGTCACGAAACTGTCCAAAACAGTTCAATTTAAAATGTCAACTTGGTGGCCAGTTTTGATGTATCAAACGACGAAATTAACGGACAAAAATTGACAGGAGTGAAGATGAATATATCGAGATTGCGACGGAGCAAGGAGTTCGCCGATCCAACGGTCGGATCTCCCAGAAACGCGCACGAACTTGCTGCGACGGAGCGCTATTTCCGAGTTCAAAACTCGCGCGCGCCGACGGGATTTTGTTCAAAACGCACGAATAGATCATGCGTCACGCCGGGGAAGCGGGCGGTGGCCTGGAGGAGTTCGTCGGGGGTCGCACGCTGGTGGGGGGGGGGTCGCCGGTGGCCGGTGGCTGGCCGCGGTGGCGCGCCCCATGCGACCATGCGCTGCGCGCGGGTGGCGCTGCAGCCACTGCTGCAACTTGCTGCTGCCGCGTGCTGCGCTGCAGCGCACGCACGCGTTGCTCGGCCAGGGGCACGGCTGCCCGGCGGGGATGGCCGCGACAACGGTCGCCGGCGTGGGTGAAGGTGGTGGCGGGAGTGGTTTGATGATGGGGTTGATAGATAATGACAATGGTGGTAGTAGTGATGGTTATGTGTGATGGAGATGATGATGAAGGTGGTGATGATGGAGAGTAGGAGGAGGAGATGGAGGCTGGGTTGTTGGCCAGGGAGGAGGAGGAGATATCGGCTGTGGTGAAGAGGTGGGGTGTTGTGTGTTGTTAGTTTTGTGTTGAGAGAAAGAGAGAGAGAGAGAGAGGTGTTTGTGTGTATATATAATATGTATAGAAAGAGTGAGAGAGAGAGAGAGAGAGATATTTGAGAGAGTGGGATGGGGTGTTCGGCCACATGGGGGGGAGTTGTTGTGCTGATGGTGTAGGTAGAGAGAGAGTGATGGGAGAGGAGAGGGATATTTAATATATATGTGTGTGTGTATATTAAATATAGTAGAGATATTTTTGTGTAAAGAGATATTTTATATAATAAAAGAATTATACTTTCGAGTAGGCAAAAATGGAAAAACACCAGTGGGGTATATGGGCAGTCATGACAGGGCCCACACTAAACTGGGTTGGACGTTAGGCCAAGTTATGGACAAGGTTGAAGCCAAGATTTAAATAAATTTATAAATTAAACCAAATTAAATCATGGATAAAATATGAGCACAAGGGGGATCGAAATTGTGGCACACAAGTGGCCCCGGCATAGTTTACTCAAAACATGCCAGGGCCATATATTGGGTCGACTAGATTGGACCGATGTCGGGCCCGAAAATTAAATTGGAAGTTAAATCATAATTTACAGTAAATAATAAATTGGTCTAAATTGACCCGAAAGTTGTCACGCCCAGAACCAGAATACTGGAGAACGGGGGGCAGACATAGCCAGCTACGTATATTGAAATGGAAACCACCTCGACATACGGTCACGGCTGTCTAGATATGTGAGGGTTTTCTACAAGCCAACAGTCTCTTATGGTCATGAACAAGCCTAGTGTCTCAATCACCACAAGTAAGTAAAGTCGCAAGATGTATGATCATTAAATATACAATAATAAGGCGTCCCAAATAGTACATATTTAGCTGATCATGAAGCTAGTCGTTATAAAATGTTAGGACTAGCAAGAGTTTAGTCATACATGATCAACCCTAGGATTTGTCAATCATGTTTACAGCCCGTAGGCAGACAGTAAGTAAAGTGCATCGAGCTAACAGGTGCTCGTCGGCTAAACGCCTCAAAAGAATTGTTTTACAATAGAGTGAGCGAAACAAAATAGAAAACCCACTTGTAGCCCGGGTTCCTTCTAGTCGCCACCATTGGGCTGGAAGCTTGGTAGATCCTCGGGAGGTGCTCCGAAATTTGGCCACACAAAACCAGCTGGGTCAACCCCAGAAAGAGCAAGTGCCACAAGGGGCCACGAAATAAGAACAAAAGCCAGCAATCAGCACAGAAAATCTAATATTAAAACTAAAATTACGAAAACATGTCAGGATGATATACGACGAGATAACCATGGAACTATTCCGATAGCCAGGTTACGACCCGTAAACCAAACAAGGACCGGGGTTGTAACCCTTCATCTGAACAGAGCTTGGTTTCCCACCATTTATCGGCAAGATAATAATGTAAGAAATCAAGACAGGAAGCAATCTTGTATTGGATCAAGACATGACTAGACTGGTTATACCTCATTCAATCAATCACGGCCAAGCAGATACTACGGCTTACTACCTTAACTAACTAGGGTTATCACAGGCCTAATTACTAACAAGATGCAGTAAGATTATTCCACAGCCACAAGCCCTGCAGACCATCCAGGTTACCAAGGACGAAAGATTAGGGTTGAATTCAGGTAGGTACATCGCCCGAGGACAAATGTACCCTTAGGTGACTTAGAGGGTGCAACACGCGACGGTGTGCTGGAAATGTGCCCTACTCGACGGCAGGCTACAGATCCCAAGAGCGCCCAGGTAACGGGATTGCCCGTAGCTGTGTCATCTCTTCATGACTAATGTGTTATTCTAGTTATTAACCTTAATCTATTTTAGTAGGTACTCCTGACCGTGGTACTCAGGAGTCCCATCCTAGACATGATGCAAGACAGGACAAGTGGATTTAACAAGCAAGCAAGAAGAATTACCCACGGTGTTAAGGCAGGTCAAGTTAAGTTATCAAGTCAAGTCAAGTCAGGAGTGCGCCACCACGGGCCACTATCAAGTTGTCAAGATAAATCATGTCAGGGAACTTGTCGGGAGTGCTCCACTACGGGTCTCTGTCGTGTTATGCTAGTTCCTTGTCCTACCATGCCATGTACAATAGTCATTCCAAACATATTAAGTAAAATCAAGTTCATGACAAAAGGCGTAAGGATATAAAATGGACGTAAAATATCTAATAAAATATCAATAAACAGGACGCATAGAAGAGCCAAGCTTAAAGAAATAAGACCAAAACTCCAAGGGTCAATAGGTTAAACAAGGGGTCAGGGGAGCAGCGTACGAAAAGTCACGCACGCTGAAAGAGCTGCGTACGTGAAAAGTCACGCACGCTCAGAGAGCTGCGTAGGTGAGAAGTCACGCACGCTCAGAGCAGTGTGCGTGAAAAGTCACGCACGCTCAAGGAGCAGTGTGCGTGAAAAGTCACGCACGCTAAAGGAGCAGTGTGCGTGAAAAGTCACGTACGCTGAAGGAGCAGTGTGCGTGAAAAGTCACGCACGCTCAAGGAGCAGTGTGCGTGAAAAGTCACGCACGCTGAAGGAGCAGTGTGCGTGAAAAGTCACGCACGCTTAAGGAGACACGCTTCCAACAGGAAGCGTACTCAAGTCTGCGTACGCAGCGCTAAAGAGCGCACGTAGCTCAGTGTGCGTGAGCTAAGAAGCTCTGCACACTGCTCACTGTCTTCTCCAAACAGCAAGAACACCATGGCAAAACCCAAAACTTCAAAACAACATAACTTGGTCATCCGAACTCCAAATTCGGATTTCTAAAGTTCCAACTTGGGTGAAATTAAACTCTCTTCCACATAGAAATATCAGAACCCACAAAACTCCAACCGAAATAGATCAAAACATGCAAAAATCCGAAATATAGGAATAACTAGATCTAGAACAATGGAGGCTCCAAATCACAAAATGCCAAGAACTAATGTTGATCACCATGTCCTAGTCTAGCAAATGGACAAAGAAAATATGGTTCTCATGTGGTGGCAAGATGCACTTGCCTAAGGGTTGGGGAGTTGTATGGAGGAAGAAGAAGAAGAAGAAGAAATTAATGGTGGTTATGAAGAGAGAGAAGAGGTTGGTGGAGTTATAAAGAGGGTGTTGTGGTGTTTTTAGAGGGTGGAGCTTAGGGCTATGGTGTTCCAACACATAAACCAAACCAAACCGATTCCAAACCAATTAAAACCGAGCCAAGCCCAAATCCCAAAATACGAGAAATATCGAAATTCCACAAGTTGAGAAAAATAAAAATACATGCCAAAATACAGATACGAGTATAAATACGAAATATGGGAAATGAGGATGACAACTCTACCCACCTTAAAAGAATTCCGTCCTCGAAATTTAATCAGGGAGCTAGAGATTGCCACGACAAGCTATACTAAGCATAGGCAAGTTACACTAAGCAGTTCAATCATACAATCATACAACGCAAGCAAGGAAGGAAAAACGTAAGGCATAAGAAAGACATTATACCTCACGAGTCAAACAGGTAGGGATATCGCGATCAGATGTCGTCCTCATGCTCCCACGTTGACTCACCTAGAGAGTGATGACCCCAAGCAACACGGACTAATTCAATAGTCTTATTCTTGAGTATCTTTTCCCTCCGGTCCAAAATAGACACGGGCCTCTCCTCATACGAAAGGTTGGTACCAACAACCAATTTCGAATGATCTAGGATGTGGCTCGGGTCCGGAATATACCGTCGTAATTGGGATACATGGAATACATCATGTACCTCACTTAGCGACGGCAGAAGAGAGAGACGATAGGATACATCTCCTACTCGCTCTAGAATATCGAACGGCCCTATATACCTAGGACTAAGCTTTCCCCGCACGCCGAAGCGAATGACGCCGCGGTTAGGCGAGATCCTAAGGAATACATGGTCGCCGACAGCAAATTCTAAGGGACGCCGATGAGCATCGGCCCAATGGCGCTGACGGTCCTGGGCTACTCGGAGGTGATCTCTGACCTTCCTGACCACTTCAACCGTCTGGGAAATCAATTCGGGTCCGAGCATCTGCCTCTCTCCGATATCGTCCCATGCTAGCGGGGATCTGTACTTCCTGCCATAAAGAGCCTCGAAGGGTGCCATCTGGATACTGGCCTGGAAACTATTATTGTACGAGAATTCCACTAGGTGCAGATCATTCTTCCACGAACCACCGAAGTCAAGGGTACAAGATCTTAACATATCTTCAAGAGTCTGGATTGTACGCTCTGATTGACCATCCGTCTGCAGGTGATAAGCCGAGCTGAACTGAAGGCGAGTCCCCAAACTCTTCTGCAAGCTGCACCAAAAGTGTGATGTGAATCTTGAATCCCTGTTCGAGGTGATGCTGACTGGCACACCGTGAAGCCTGACGATCTGCCTGAGATACATCTCTGCTAACTGTGCCGTCGACTGTCAAACTCTGAATGGGAGAAAGTGTGCCACCTTGGTGAGCCTGTCCACAATCACCCAAATGGCATCTCTGCCGGCCGAAGTTCTGGGCAATCTGGTCACGAAATCCATGGTTATATGTTTCCATTTCTATTCTGGGATCGATAAGGGCAGAAGAAGTCCAGCGGGCCTCTGATGTTCAGCTTTAACCTGTTGGCAAACCAAACACCGTGAGACAAACCGGGCTATCTCCCTCTTCATGCCATTCCACCAGAAATGCTGACGAATATCACGGTACATCTTCGTACCACCGGATGAATAGAATATTGTGAACTGTGGGCTTCTGCCATGACTTCCTGTCTGATATCCCCACTAGGTACACAAAGACGAGTGCCGTACCGAAGTGTACCGTCTTCATGGATACATAACTCTGGCCTTCTTCCTGCTTCATACTCTGCTCGGAGTCGATGGAGCTTGGAATCTGTTAACTGCGCCATCCGGATCCTCTCAACTATGCTGGACTGAACCTGTAGACTGGCCATCAATGCCACGCTGGTTGGAAGAACCACTTCAATTCTCATCTTCTGAAGATCTGCCAATAATTCTGGTTGCGCCGTCAGGAAATAAACTCCGGCTCTCCTGCTCAATGCATCTGCTACAACGTTGGCCTTCCCAGGATGATATTGCAAATCCACATCATAGTCCACTAGTAGCTCGAGCCATCTTCTCTGCCGTATATTAAGGTCCTTCTGGGTGAAAACATACTTCAGGCTCTTATGATCAGTAAAGATCTCCACTCTATCTTCGTACAAGTAGTGCCTCCACAACTTCAAGGCAAACACTACTGCCGCCAATTCTAAGTCGTAGGTCGGGTAATTCTTCTCATGATCACGTAGTTGACGTGATGCATAAGATATTATCTTTCCATGCTGCATCAAGACACACCCCAATCCTCTGCCTGAAGTGTCGCAATAAACTGTGAATCCTCCGATCCCATCTGGAAGGGTGAGAATGGGAGCCGTTATCAAACCTCGCTTCAACCTCTCAAAAGATTCCTGACACTCTGCTGTCCAAATAAATGGTACATCCTTGCGGGTCAACTGGGTCATCGGCGCTGAAATCCTTGCGAAATCTGAAACGAACCGTCGGTAGTAGCCGGCCAATCCAAGGAAGCTACGAAGCTCTGCCACTGAGCTGGGTACCGGCCATGACTCAATAGCCACAATCTTCTGGGGATCCACTTCCACTCCTCCTCGGGTAATGATGTGACCCAAGTACGAAATGCAATCGAGCCAGAACTCGCATTTACTGAACTTGGCATACAACTGATGCTCCCTAAGCGTCTGGAGGACGACTCTGAGATGCTGCTCATGCTCTGCTTCACTCTTGCTGTAGACCAGGATGTCATCTAGGAACACGATCACAAATTGGTCCAAGTAAGGCATGAAAATGTGATTTATGAGGTCCATGAATACGGCTGGCGCATTGGTCGCTCCAAAGGGCATAACAAGGAACTCCCAATGTCCATACCTCGATCTGAATGCTGTCTTCGGGATGTCCTGCTCTCTGACTCTGATCTGGTGGTAACCTGAGCGCAAGTCGATCTTCGAGAACACTGAAGCCCCTCTGAGCTGATCAAACAAGTCATCTATCCTCGGAAAAGGGTATCTGTTCTTGATTGTCACCGAATTCAAGGTACGATAATCAACACATAGCCTGGACGTACCATCCTTCTTTTTCATAAGAAGCATCGGGGCTCCCCAAGGCGATCCACTTGCACGGATGAATCCCTTGGTCCTCAGTTCTTCAATCATCTTGTACAGAATCTCTAACTCTGAAGGCGCCATCCTGTAGACTCGCTCTGATACTGGTGCTGTCCCGGGAATCAAGTCTATAGTGAACTCAATCTCCCGCTCTGGCGGCATCCCTGGAAGCTCCTCTGGAAAGACATCTGGAAACTCATCGACTATCCTGGGCAACTGCACTACTGCTACCGCCATCCGCAATGCTGGGGAGGATGGCTCCACTGCGTGGAAAACAAAAACTCTGGCTCGTCGGGGATATTAAAGACAACTCTGCCAATATGACAGTCTATCCTAGCATACTGGTTCCTCAACCAATCCATGCCTAGGACTACATCATAGTCTGCCATAGGAAACTCTATAAATCTAGCGGGGAACTCCCTACCGCTAACTACGATCCGACACGAGGAAAACACACGATCAACTCCCACAAGGCCATTACCAGTAAGTATATTGAGCCTCACTGATAATGACTCGGGCTCCAATCCTATCCGTGTCGTGAATCGTGCATACATAAATGAATACGATGCACCAGAATCAAATAATACAGACGCTGGAAAGGAGTTGACGAGAATAGTACCTGCCACTACCTCACCTGGTGTAACTTCTTCTTCCATAGCCATCATCATGGCCTAACCTTGTCCTCTGGCTGCTGGTCCCCTCTGCTGGAAACCTCTCTGCCTATTCTGGGTCTGAGCTTGGGCTTGCGCATACTGCTGGGGGTGTTGCTGCTGGAATGCCTGAGACTGAGGCGGCAAGGGCCTCGAAGACTGATACTGCTGCTGCTGATCTGGTGCTGGGGCCGGTCCTCTCACCGAAGAGCTAGAAGGGTTGGATGCTGATGAACCACCCCTATTCGGGCAAGCCCCTATCCTATGATCTGCTACTCCACAAGCCAGGCACAATCCTTGTGCCCTACGACAGTCTGCCACCACATGCCCTAGCTTCCCGCAATGAGAACATCCCATCGTAGAAGTCTGCTTCTGCTTCTGCTGCTGCGGGTACGTCGGGGTTGAATGCTGAACCGACGTTACTGAGGCCGCCCGCCTCGGAGTTCCAATGGTCAATCCCCTAGCTGTCGGGGCTGGAGCTGATGATTGGTGCATCTGACTGTGGGACCGCTTCCTACCTCCGATTCTATCCACAATCCTCTGGGAGGTATACTCATGCCTCCTAGCTGCTCTCAAGACTGCGTCGAACATCTGGTGCTCGAACTGCTCAACCGCCAACAAGATCTCCAAATGCAGTCCCTGTTGGAACCGCTGGGCCCTATCAAACTTGGTCGCCACCAAGGTGGGGGCAAACCTACTGAGTCTAGAAAACTTCGATGCATAACTGTCGACTGATCTGCCTCCTTGCTTCAAGTTGGTAAATCTGGTCTGCAGGTCGTACCGAGCCACAGCATCGAAATACTTCGTCTGGAATCTCTCTCTAAACACTGCCCAAGCAATGAGTGCCACTAATCCCATGGCTTGCGCCGCCCACCAACTGTGAGCCAAGTCCAACAACTGCAGGCGTACTACTGCCACCTTCTCATTCTCAGGTGTCCTAGCCGCTTCCAGAACTACCTCTGTATCCTGAAGCCAAGCATCCGCGGCAATCGCATCCTTGGTGCCGTCGAAGAAAGGAGGGTTCAATCGCTTGAAGCTGTTCGCCGCCTGGTTCCCTGGATGTCCGCCTCGGGTTAAAGCATCTTGAACTGTCTGGTACTGGGCGTCGCTTCGACGATCCTAGGAAGCTATCAAGGTTCTGATGAGGCCTACTAAGGTACCATCATCTGGCTCTGCGGGCTGGACGGGCCGAACTGGTGACTCTCCTCCAGTAGGTATCACTCTGGAGGCGACTTCGGAATGCTGGACTTGATCTCCGGGTTGCTGCTGACCCACGGGAAGTGCTCCACCTCGTTGATCGGTAGGACCAGGTACAGTGCCGCTGAAGAAGATGACACAGGGAACAATAAGAAAAGGACCAGGACAGATCAATGATATAAGCACAGGATCAGGACAAGAATCCAGGGATTCAGAGGATACGAACAGAGATCAAGGACGAGTACTGATTGAGACATCTATCCGGTAAACCCTCACATTTCTTGATTGACAAGACCTGCATGGGCCACCACTTAAACCATGTCACGCCCCAGAACCAGAATACTGGAGAGCGGGGGCAGATATAGCCAGCTACGTATATTGAAATGGAAACCACCTCGACATACGGTCACGGCTGTCTAGATATGTGAGGGTTTTCTACAAGCCAACAGTCTCTTATGGTCATGAACAAGCCTAGTGTCTCAATCACCACAAGTAAGTAAAGTCGCAAGATGTATGATCATTAAATATACAATAATAAGGCGTCCCAAATATTACATATTCAGCTGATCATGAAGCTAGTCGTTACAAAATATTAGGACTAGCAAGAGTTTAGTCATACATGATCAACCCTAGGATTTGTCAATCATGTTTACAGCCCATAGAGAGACAGTAAGTAAAAGTGCATCGAGCTAACAGGTTTTCGTCGGCTAAATGCCTCAAAAGAATAGTTTTACAATAGAGTGAACGAAACAAAATAGAAAACCCACTCGTAGCCCGGGTTCCTTCTAGTCGCCACCATTGGGCTGGAAGCTTGGTAGATCCTCGGGAGGTGCTCCAAAATATGGCCACACAAAACCAGCTGGGTCAACCCCAGAAAGAGCAAGTGCCACAAGGGGCCACGAAATAAGAACAAAAGCCAGCAATCAGCACAGAAAATCTAATATTAAAACTAAAATTACGAAAACATGTCAGGATGATATACGACGAGATAACCATGGAACTATTCCGATAGCCCGGTTGCGACCCGTAAACCAAACAAGGACCGGGGTTGTAATCCTTCATCTGAACAGAGCTTGGTTTCCCACCATTTATCGGCAAGATAATAATGTAAGAAATCAAGACAGGAAGCAATCTTGTATTGGATCAAGACATGACTAGACTGGTTATACCTCATTCAATTAATCACGGCCAAGCAGATACTACGACTTACTACCTTAACTAACTAGGGTTATCACAGGCCTAATTACTAACAAGATGCAGTGAGATTATTCCACAGCCACAAGCCCTGCAGACCATCCAGGTTACCCAGGATGAAAGATTAGGGTTGAATTCAGGTGGGTACATCTCCCGGGGACAAATGTACCCTTAGGTGACTTAGAGGGTGCAACACGCGACGGTGTGCTGGAAATGTTCCCTACTCGACGGCAGGCTACAGATCCCAAGAGCGCCCAGGTAACGGGATTTTCCGTAGCTGTGTCATCTCTTCATGACTAATGTGTTATTCTAGTTATTAACCTTAATCCATTTTAGTAGGTACTCCTGGCCGTGGTACTCAGGAGTCCCATCCTAGACATGATGCAAGACAGGACAAGTGGATTTAACAAGCAAGCAAGAAGAATTACCCACGGTGTCAAGGCAGGTCAAGTTAAGTTATCAAGTCAAGTCAAGTCAAGTCAGGAGTGCGCCGCCACGGGCCACTATCAAGTTATCAAGATAAATCATGTCAGGGAACTTGTCGGAAGTGCTCCACTACGGGTCTCTGTCGTGTTATGCTAGTTTCTTGTCCTACCATGCCATATACAATAGTCATTCCAAACATATTAAGTAAAATCAAGTTCATGAAACAGGACGTATAGAAGAGCCAAGCTTAAATAAATAAGACCAAAACTCCAAGGGTCAATAGGTTAAACAAGGGGTCAGGGGAGCAGCGTACGAAAAGTCACGCACGCTGAAAGAGCTGCGTACGTGAAAAGTCACACACGCTCAGAGAGCTGCGTAGGTGAGAAGTCACGCACGCTCAAGGAGCAGTGTGCGTGAAAAGTCACGCACGCTAAAGGAGCAGTGTACGTGAAAAGTCACGCACGCTAAAGGAGCAGTGTGCGTGAAAAGTCACGCACGCTGAAGGAGCAGTGTGCGTGAAAAGTCACGCACGCTCAAGTAGCAGTATGCGTGAAAAGTCACGCACGCTCAAGGAGCAGTGTGCGTGAAAAGTCACGCACGCTCAAGGAGACACGCTTCCAACAGGAAGCGTACTCAAATCTGCGTACGCAGCGCTAAAGAGCGCACGTAGCTCAGTGTGCGTGAGCTAAGAAGCTCTGCACACTGCTCACTGTCTTCTCCAAACAGCAAGAACACCATGGCAAAACCCAAAACTTCAAAACAACATAACTTGGTCATCCGAACTCCAAATCCGGATTTCCAAAGTTCCAACTTGGGTGAAATTAAACTCTCTTCCACATAGAAACATCAGAACCCACAAAACTCCGACCAAAATAGATTAAAACATGCAAAAATCCGAAATATAGGAATAACTAGATCTAGAACAATGGAGGCTCCAAATCACAAAATGCCAAGAACTAATGTTGATCACCATGTCCTAGTCTAGCAAATGGACAAAGAAAATATGGTTCTCATGTGGTGGCAAGATGCACTTGCCTAAGGGTTGGGGTGTTGTATGGAGGAAGAAGAAGAAGAAGAAGAAGAAATTAATGGTGGTTATGAAGAGAAAGAAGAGGTTGGTGGAGTTATAAAGAGGGTGTTGTTGTATTTTTAGAGGATGGAGCTTAGGGCTATGGTGTTCCAACACATAAACCAAACCAAACCGATTCCAAACCAATTAAAACCGAGCCAAGCACAAATCCCAAAATACAAGAAATACCGAAATTCTACAAGTTGAGAAAAATAAAAATACATGCCAAAATACAGATACGAGTATAAATACGAAATACGGGAAATGAGGATGACAAAAGTTATGCGAAGAAAATGGAGCACAAAATGGTGTGTCTGAGTGGGACACGAAGGTCATGGGTGAAGAGCGTCTCGAGTAGATCAGGCATGACAAGTTGGTTTCGAGAGAATGACTAGTCTGGTGCTCCTAAATTAAAAGTCACAACAACGTGCATATGATGATCAAAGAAAAGAGTGGAAATTCAATTAATAATTAAAATGGTCTAATTTGACCCGAACTTGCGCGAAGCAAAAAGAGCACAAGGGAACGAGTTCAAGTGGGACATGATATATCAAAATGAAGATAATCTCGTCTACTACAAACTCCAAGAAAGAAGTTTCCAGAGACTGGCATCCCTGATGCTCTAGAATTCCAAGTCACGGTAAAGAGCATTAAATTAAATAATAATCAAATAATAATATCTGTTCAAAATAATTGATTTCTAAAATTGAAAAAAATAAGCCCAAAATTTAGGGGCTTACACTAACCATCGTCTTTGCCTCATGTTCAGCTCCTTTTGGGTAAACACGTACTTTAAGCTCTTGTGGTCAGTAAAAATCTCCATACGCTCTTCGTACAAATAGTATTTTCACAGCTTCAAGGCAAAAATGATTGCTGCCAACTCCAAATCAAGAGTCGGGTAGTTCTTCTCATGTGGTCGTAACTGCCTAGATGCATAAGCAATTACCTTTCTATGCTGCTGAAGAACGCAACCCAAACTCTTTCCCGAAGCATCACTGTAGATCATGAATCCTCCGGACCTAGATGGCAACGTCAAAATAGGAGCCGACGTCAACCTCTTCTTCAGCTCCTCGAAAGAAGCCTGGCACTCATCAGTCCAGATGAACTCCACGTCCTTTCTGGTGAGTCTAGTCATCGGCTTTGCTATTCGAGAGAAGTCTTGTACAAACTTCCGATAGTAGCCTGCCAAACCCAGAAAGCTCCGAATCTCGGCAACTGAACTGGGTGTCGACCAAGACTCCACCGCTGCAATCTTCTTCTGATCTACTGAAATCCTATCACCGGATACAACATAGCCCAGGAACTCCACTCGATCCAAGAAGAACTCACACTTTGACAGCTTCCTATACATCTACTCCCTCCTCAGAGTCTCCAGCACAATCCGTAGATGCTCCTCGTGCTCCTCGTGCTCCTCAGACGTCTTCGAATAGATAAGAATATCATCAATGAAGACCATCATAAACTTGTCAAGGTACAAATGTAATACCTTATTCATCAAGTTCTTAAATACCGCCGGGGCATTAGTCAACCCAAACGGCATGACGGTAAACTCATACTGGCCATAACGAGTGCGAAAAGCAATCTTCGAAATGTCATCCCGCTTCACCTTCAGCTGATGGTACCCAGATCACAAATCTATCTTCGTAAACACCCTCGTACCGCTCATCTGATCAAACAAGTCATCAATCCTGGCCAATGGATACCTATTCTTGATAGTGAGGTTGTTAAGCACTCGGTAGTCGATACACATCCGTACCGTACCGTACTGTCCTTCTTCGGGACAAACAGAACTAGCATGCCCCAAGGTAAAGAACTAGATCTGAAAAAGCTCTTGTCCTGCAGCTCGTCGACTTGCTTCTTCAGCTCCGCCAACTCGCTGTTGTTGACTCGATAGACATGCTGAGAAATAGGTTCTGCGTCCGGCATCAAGTCTATCGAGAATTCAACATCTTCGTCCGACGGCATCCCCGATAATTCCTCGGGAAAGACATCCAAGAACTCTATAATAAATGGATATGACAACTTCTGCCCCGCCAATAAGGCTCCACAGAATCCATCTTCCGGCTCCGCTCCTCCACTAATAAACTGAAACTCGGGCTCTCCTAGCGGACTAAACAACACTCTGCCTGCTCTACAATCTATACTAGCATGGTGCCTGCTCAACCAGTCTATACCGAGTACCACATTGTAACTCGAAAGTGGTATTACGAGCAAGCACACACTCAGTTCCCGGCCTCCCAATGTAATACTCTACCCCTTGCAAATATTATTAACCAGGATAATACCTCTTCCGGTCATAATCTTGCAAGTCTTACCCAGATACTCAGCAATAATATTGTGTCTAAGTACAAAAGAAACTGACATAAAACTGTATGTAGCACCTGAATCAAACAATACTAAAGTAGAAAAAGAATCAGAAGAACTGAACCTGCCACAATATCTGCAGCTGGCTCGATCTCCTCGGCTACAAGAGCAAAAGCCCTGCCCTGAACACCCCGCTGCTGGTGGTGCTGAGCAAACCACTGCTGCTGGATCGGAAGTGGACCCCTCGGCTGCACTGCAGGTTCTCTCGCTGGTCCCCTCTGAGCTGTACTAGTAATACGAGGATTCACTGGATACTTTCTTAACTGATGGCCTGCGCCACTGCAAAAGAGACATACTCCCAGCCTCTTCCGGCAAACCTTCCAGGCGTGACTAGGCTTCTTGCAGAAGTTGTAAGAAGCCCCATTCTGTACCTGTCTCTGCTGAGTGTGCTGCACCTGCTGAACCGGTACTCTGGCCTGAACCTGCGGCTGGTGATGCTAGAAAGAACGATGCTGAAGCTGAGGGCATTTAGCAGCCCCCGTACAGTTAGTAGCCCCTGAGAAAAGATTGCGATCCCTCTTAGGCTTCAAGCCCCACTCCCGCTCTACCTTGCGGGCCTCCGCATAGATCTCGGTGTAAGTCGCATAAAAAGAGGGAATAAGGATCCTGATATCCCAGATCAACCCCTCTCTAAAACGGTTCGCCCTGATCTCCGAGTCATGAACCATATACTCCGTATATCGACTCAGACGGCCAAACTATGTGGCGTACTCCTCCATAGACAAACTGCCCTGCTGTAGATTCTGAAACTGCCTCACCAGGTCAATCTTATCTGTAAGAGAGAAGAACTTCTCCTTGAAGAGAACCATGAACTCAGCCCAGGTATGGCCCTCCCCAGCAAGGGCTGCTCATTCCTGAACCAGGTGCGAGTAATGTCCAACAACTGTAAACCCACTGCTTCGACCTTCAGGTCGTCTGCGAGGCCGGAGGCCCTCATCTGCCGCTCGATGTCCTCGAGCCAGTCGTTAGCATAGACTACACCCTCAGTCCTGCTAAAGTCATGAGGCCCCAACTTCTTGAAGTCCTGAATGTCTCCCGACCTCGGACGCGTCCCATGATGTGGAGCCCTCGGCTCCACGGTTGCTAAGGCCAACTGATGGGCATCCTCCATGTCCTAACGTATCACGTCAGTCTACCTCTACTGAGCCTCAGACTGGGCTCTCTGAGTCTCCAACATCTGCTGAAAGAAAGCAAGTATCTGTCCCATGTCTGTAGGCAGAGGAGGCGGAGGAAGAAGAATATCTGCAACTGACGGAAGAGTCCGCTGTGCAGGAGGAAGAAGAGTGCCCACGTCAAGAGCTGGTACTGTGGCAGGAATAGTCGTAGCAACCTCCGGGATAGTCCTCAGAACTGGTGGAGGAGCACCCCCAAAAGCTACTGTCGATACTCCAACTGCGACATGAGTGTCTGGATCAGGTCCGCGAGACATAGCAGACCTCTCCATATCTGCGGCCTCTGGATGCTGTGATCTTGTCTATACCATCATGAAGATAGATTAAAAGAAGGAAATCAATATGGCACATAAAATATTATATCAAGGAGGACAGTTAGAATGCAAGAATCAATATCAAAAGGACAATTAAAATGATCAGCAAGTAGAAGGTTTCCTATTTTGTGATAAAGTAAACTTAGCCTATAGCCTATCCTATATATGTACCACAGGCTCATAACAACAATCTAAATTGAGCGCTACTATGACATCGCACTAATTGCAACTTTCGACCTGCATGGGCCACCACTAAAAACGTGTCATGACCCGCACCCTAGGTAGGGGCACAAGTGCGTAACAGCGCCCAGCCTACACCGTAAAAATGGCGTAGAATACTGTATGTATGCTCGCTAACAAATATTTTATATAACATCTAATCATCTCCGTATGGATGATATATGAAATACAAATAAACTCAATCACAATCTAGAAGGAAGAATTATGGCACGAAAACTAGATAGATATAAACCACAAAGTGCAATATCCAGCTCAACAACGAGAAAGAGAGTCATAAAGTAATATGGTTATACAATCCCAAAATATAATATCATAAGTGGCAAGCTGGAGACAAAGTCCAGTCCAAAACAACTCTAACTAAGCAATAGGTAAAGTCTCATCTGGCGGAGCTAAACCCTGCTGAACCAAGGTCTCCAAGTCTATGCCCATTACGTCATCCTGACCGTAGTAGGTACAACAATCCTCCTCACCATCATCTGTAATATTTTGTCAACATATTCAGTCAGGATGGAACGAGCACACTCAACTAACAACGGTTCACAAGATATGACAAAAGCTATAAGACTGTAGATAGAGAGTATATACAAGAAATTATGAAATGTACATGTAAGTATCATGGCAAGGTAAGCTATAAATCTAGAGCTAGAACAAGGTAAGTAAAACTAATCATGGCATGTACAAGAATCAAGAATCATTTATCTAGGTGTGTGAGTAATAGCTACAACATGTGGCCGGCTTGGAAACTTGCACAATAGTAATAGGCCTGACTAATCATACGTGGAGTGTATGATCAACACTCACAATCAATCGATACACAATGGGTACACAATAGGAATTGACCACATATCTACACCAATACTCCCCGCCCACGACTGGTGGAGTGGATCCAAGCAAGACACGTTACGACACGGGATTCTGCAAGAAGGGAGCAAGTCTCCTCGATAATCGGTATTCATATACTGTGCAAGAACTACAAGGGACTTGGACAATATATACCAAGATAACAAGGAATAACATCTCATGTCGGGATCCATGAATACTAATTCGTGTGACCAATGTGTCAAAAACAAACATATCTACACTAATTACATGAATTATAACAATTATCGTAAATTGGAAAAGTTATCAAAGAATGTACT